>MU193047.1:9961-25778 GCA_016904865.1 Pissodes strobi
GTAAAATTTTTATAGTATTTTTGAGCTAGAACAGACCCGTATTCAGGAGGGGGGGGGCAAATTTTAAATTTAAACTGTATCGAGCATTAAATTTGCATACGTTTTTTGGTCCAAATTTTTATAGTATTTTTGAGCTGGAACCGACCCGTATTCAGGAGGGGGGGCCAAATTTTAAATTTAAATTGTATTGAGCATTAATTTGCATACGTTTTTTGGTCCGGAGACGTTCTAAAATTATTATAGTATTTTTGAGCTGGAACAGGCCCGTATTTAGGAGAAGGGGGGCAAATTTTCAATTTAAATTCTATCGAGCTCTAAATTTGCATACATATATATGTCCCTCAAAATTATCGTGTTTTTAAGCTGGTACAGGGTCGTATTTAGGAGGAGGGGGTCAAATTATGAATTTAAATTGTCGCATGAAGCTGAAAATTTGCATACGTATATGGGCTGAAATCAATATAAAAATATCGTGGTTTTAAACCGGTACATGACCGCATTTAGGAAATGGGGGCCAAGTTCCGAATTTAAATTGTCATATCGAGCTGAAAATTTGCATAGGTGGGTACAGGTCCGGAGACATTGTAAAAATACTACATGTATAATAACAACATCCATGATTATTACTCTATTCCTATAAAATAGAATATATTATATTATTAAATAACATAAAAATAAAAAGTCGTAAATACATTATGTCGGCATTTTGCAGATTATCTAATCTTATTCGGCAAAAACTGTAACATAGGTACATAATATTTAAAACTATAAAATTCAGTATTTTTTTAAGCTCGAAACATAAATAAGTCAGAGGGGCAACATTATACGTAAGCAATCTGTACAATAAATTAACCAATGCAGAGGAGCTAAACTGCTAAACTTATTAAAGTTTTGTGGTAAATACCTAAATATTCGACTAATACTTTTTTTTAAGTAAGAAAGTGTTTTTGAAAACGCACTTTACTATTTTAGTTCTAAAAAATGAGTTTGAAAATCTGTCGAAATCTTACCTGTAATATTTACCCATCTAAATTGTTTTATTATTGTCAAAATATATTTTTTATTGATGTTTAAGGTTGTTTAATTTTTGCTGCACTTTTTTTTTGTTTTTATCTAATGTCCATTTACAAAACATATAAATGTTAGTTACAACCATCTGTTCAATTAATAAAACTTTGTGTCTGTAACAATTATTATTTTTATCAGCCAACCAACGAAGATTTTTTGCCAAAATTTTGTCTGTTATTTTTACCGCGAGGTACTCTCTCGACTCATACAGATTAAAATATTTACGGAAATATAAAAATGATTTTTGGACAATAACAACTATGTCATCTTTTGGTACACAACTAAACTGGTACTCTCCAGATTTTCCTCCATAATTTTTATTTAAAAAAATATTTGCTTTGAATCTCTTAAAAGTGGAATATTACTTTCATTGCAACTCTCAAAATTATTTTAGCAATCTAAATAGTTAAATTTATTTTTTATTCGTTTAATAAGATACTCTGTATAATAAGTGACATTCTTCCAAAGGTGTTGTGTATGTTGCGTTTTCAATTAATACATTTTCAGCACTAGTGGATTCCGCATCAGAAATGTCATCTTTACTTTCAAGACATTTAAAAAATTCATTATCAGCGCTGTTCTTGTTTTTTGATTTTGTATTAGTAGATAACAATATTTGCCTCTCAAAGTCCTCTTTACAATTGGAATATTGTGACGGTTTTAAAAGGCTAGTAATGGTTTGTATTCTAAAAGATAATCGAAATGATTTTGCGGATGGATTTAAATTCCAGCCGCCTTTCTGCCTAACGACACCGAAAAAATAAAAAAAAAATCTTGGTTTAACCGTTTCATAAGAATAAAACCATTACCATCACTTTTTTCAGCATAATTACCTTGAAAACAAGGAGGTCTAGATTCTTTTGATTTTTTTTTGTTACTTTAACTAAATTAGTGAAAATATATTTTCCTTTCATAAGAGTCATTGATCGTAAATTCAAAACTTGTGTTATTTTTCCTATATTATCTTTTAAGCTCTTTGAAAAAAACAAGTGAGTATCGGAAAGCAGCGAAACAAAAGCAACATGCATTTTCTCTAATGGATCACCCTATATATTTTACGCTAAAGAGAAAGATGTTTTCCTCTTGCTTTCAAAAATATATAATATGTTGACATTCAGAGTATAGTCAAAAGCAGTCATATCGTGCGGGTCCAAAGATCACATTTCTCATTAATTATCATGCCTTTGACAGATTTTGCATGCAAAATGGGCCATAAATGAAGTTATTAATGAAAATTGTGACCTTTGGACCCGCACAATAAGATCGCTTTTGACTATAGATGTTTCAGAAATATTACACATAATAATACACATAATTACACATATGACTCACATAATTGCTAATGGCTAGCCAACGTTTTCGCTTTATTATTGTTATTATATTGTTAGTAGCTCACTTTTCTGGAGCTGTCAAATTAGAACTTGTCAACGTGGTTGACCGAGGCAGGCATTTGCAATTATGTGAGTTTCAAACTTGATTATTTCTGAACCATCTACTCTGAATGTCAACATATTATATATTTTTTTCTCCAAACGTCAGTAAATCCGTCATTACTTGACTGTGTAGGCGGCCGTGAAGTTTCGTTTTTCCTCCGCCGCAGCTTTACTTTTCACTTTTCCGCTGGCGGAGGTAAAAGTGTTGTCATAGCAACATAGATACAATACAAACAGACAACAAAATAAGCATCAACAACTCAAGATTTATTAAACTACGATTTGTATTTATCACTCAATTTGTGACTGCATTTGTAAAAATCACTAATTTAGGAACAAATTGGTTATTATTTAATCGAACTTACTCAATAACTGCTTATCAATACGGAATTAAAACGCAATCGGAGACGCAATCTTATAAAAATAAATATTGTTGACAGTGTCCACTGACAGCTTTATTATATTCACCGACACCGGTCTAAGCAAGGCCACCTACGACCGTGGTCTAAGCCGCCTTGCGAACCCATTTATCTTTAATAATAATTAGATATTGTTACTATTAAAAAGAGATGTTTTTGCATTAATTTGTCGGCATTTGAAGAAAAAACAGCATATTTTATTTGGAGGAAAACTTACTTTTCATGGCTTGCTCTCTATTACCAGCCTCACTCCGTTCGGCTGTTAAACACGAGCGCGCCATGAAAAGTATCACTTTTCCTCCATATAAAATAAAATACTATTATCCTATCGGACGAAAAACGACACCTTTCCGATGTGTATTTTCACCGCAAAAGTCATGATTCCAGTATATTGTATTCGTTGCTTGGCAACATGCAATAACTGTACATGCAGGAATAGAAAATAACTGTCCGGGAATATATAACATTTCTGTCCTATTGAAACGCCTTGTTTGTCAGATCTGACGTCTATCAAAAATAACATTTAGCTGTAGTTTCCGTAGTTACGTAATAAACTTCAAGCTCGCTCGATTCAAAACTTGATATTATGTTGAGTTTAAATTTAAAACACCGTTTTTATTTAGGGTAATATTTGGCTCTATTTTTATAAGTACGTATTCTAATTCAATCGGATAAAAAGTAGCATGTGCAACTAGTAGCAAAAGTACATTCCTGGACTCCTGTTTTGCTGGCCTCGGCTGCACCTCGTGCAGCAATTACCACAGTCGTCCGTCCAGGAATGTTTTGCTTTTCCTCCTAGTTACAGAATATACTATTTTGAAGCCAGGAGGAGAAGTTTTTCTTTTTAGCGTAAAATATACAGGATAGTCCATTAGAGAAAACCCATGTTGCTTTTGTCTCGCTGCTTTCCGATACTCACTTGTTTTTTTTAAGGGGCTTAAAAGATAGTAAAGGAAAAATAATACACCTTTTGCATTTACGGTTTTTTTTTGGTAAGGAATCACCCTGTGTTACTGGTGAAGCAAAAAAATAGCATTAAAAGGCATTTCGTACATTTTACCCACATTTTACCCTAATTTACCTTTTGTCATTGTCAGTCATGTCAGTGTGAAATGCCAAGGAACTAAATGTAATATTGTGATGATGTTAATAAGTAAAGAATTGATATGGGAACGTCCAAGATTGGAAACTACATTTTTGTAGGGCAGAAATAGAAGAAATTAAGCAGTCAATATATGATACTTTTTTAATAACATTAAACTTAATGAATTACACTCGCGTTTAATCACCGAATATTACCAACATAAAGAAAGATTTCACTGGGGTCTAAAAAATAGTTAGGGTGTTTTGGAAAATCTGGGAAATCTCGCGGGTTCAGATAGAACACGGAAAAATAACATGACAAGTTTCTATAATTTTCTTCCTACCGGCCAATTAATTTACCAGGGCGGACTCAGGTTTACAGCTTAATGCGTATATTCTTAACACCCTGTATGATAAAGACCCAAAAAATGTTTGGATAGCTTGGACTTTAAGCTATAAAAAAGTATTCCCGTTCAAGAGCGATAAAATAAACCGTTTTTTGAGTTGATATCCAAAAAAAATAAGGAATCCGAAGAAATCAATCGATTTTCTTAATAAAAAATAAAACATTAATTTCTTTATAATTTTTTTACTCGAAAACGGTTTTATCGATATTGAACAAGAATACTTTTTCTATAGCTTAAGGTTCATGCTACCCACAAATATTTTTTTGGTCGTTATCATACAGGGTGTTAAAAAAATAAGCACTAAGGCACGGTATAAATAAGCATATACGGTAGGTTCACTCGAGACAAATTTCCAATTTCGCCGACAGTTTTTACCTTCGGAGCGAATCCGGATCAATCTCGTTCGCGGCCAGTTGTGGCTACACTACGAGGGAGAATTTACGGTCAGTGTGCAAACGCCTTGCTATTCTGTACTTTTGGGTCGCGTTGAATTAAATAATTATTAAGATCGCTACTATGGCGAGATATTGTTGTCCGGATAATTATTGTATTACAAAAGTGGGTGACGGATTTTCATTGCCCCAAAGACCCTATCAGTTAAGATTTATATTAATGTTTGAATAATATGCAGTTTTTCAATTACACGTATAATCGGTTTAACAAATATGTCTTTATTAAAATTTTGTTATTTACCTAAATATGGATAAAGACAATAGTGAGAAAAGAAAACAAGTACGGCAAAAATAAAATGCCCGTCACCACTAGCGTGAGCAAAAATCCGTTTATGTTTTAATAATTGCGAATTTTTCACATGACCTTTTGTGTTTTTAAAGCAACTCTTATATTTTAACATTGAAAATGTTTCTATTATCCTATCCTATTATAGTAGGTATAGGGCCTCAAATCGTGAAAAAGTGCATGCTACGTTTGACACATGACATCATACGCGTGTGAGATCGTGTTAGTTTATTTACTTAAACTTAAATTTGAATTATAAGGTATCGGAATCGATTAAAATGACTAAAATAAATTAGAACTAACTGAAACTCACCGAAAGTTGATTGAATGACTAATCAAAACTCGCCAAAAGTAACCAATACAGGCTTAAACGTACCGGTAGAGGTTATAAAAATTAAATTAAGTTAAAACTAATCAAAACGAACGGAATTTTAACGACTAACCAAAATCATTAAATTTGATTATAACATATCGGAACCGATTCAAATGACTAAAATAAATTGGAACTAACTGAAATTAATCGAAAGTTGATTGAAAAACTAAACAAAAGTACCTAAAAGCACCAAAAAGGGCTAAAACGTATCGGAACAGATTAAAAATATTAAAGTAAGTTGAAACTAACCCAAAGTAACCGAATTTTGGCGACTAACCAAAAACATTAAAATTAGATATAAAGTATCGGAATCGGTTCAAAAATGACTAATATAAATTGAAACTAACTGTAATTAACAAATAGTAGATTGCACGACTTATCAAAACTAGCCAAAGTAACCAAAAGCACTAAGAGGTTAAACCTATCGGAACAGATTAGAAATATTAAAGTTAGATGAAACTAACCCAAATTAACCTAATTTTGGCGACCGACATAATTTTACCAAAAACATTTAAATTGATTATAATGTATCGGAACCGCTTCAAATGAGTAAAATAAATTGGAGCTAACTGAAAGTAACCGAAAGCTGATTGAATGACTAGCCAAAAGAAACTAAAAGCACCGAAATCGGCTAAAACGTATCGTAATAGATTAAAAATATTGGAGTAAGATAAAATTAACCAAAATTAACCGAATTTTGGCGACTAACCAAAAACAGTAAATTGATAATAACGTATTGGAACCGGTTCAAATGACTATAATAAATTGAAACTAACTGAAATTAACCGAAAGTTGATTGAACAACAAAGCTAACCAAAAGTAACCATAAAAGCGAAAACATAAATCAAAATAGATTAAAAATATTAAAGTAAGTTGAAACTCACTTAAATTAGCCGGATTTCGGCGACTAACTAAAATTAACCAAAAACATTAAAATTAATTATACTCGTAACGTATTGGAACCGGTTCAAATTCTAAAATATATAAAAACCAACTAAAACTAACAGAAATCTGATTGAATGACAAACCAAAAGTAAACAAAAGCACTAAAACGTATCGGAATAGGTTACAAAAATTAAAGTAAGTTAAAACTAACCAAAACGAGGAGAACTTTGGCGACTAACCAAAAGTAACGAAAAACACTAAATTTGATTATAACGTATCGGAGTCGGTTCAAATGACTAAAATAAATAAGATCTAACTCAGACGAACCGAAAGTTAATTAACCGGCTAAACAAAACTAACTAAAAGTAACCAAAAGCGAAAGAACGGACTAAAACAATTCGGAACAGGTTAGAATTATTATTTAGCGCAACGTCATGGCTAGTTATATATTAATAGATTTTGCTATCTACAAGTGGAGGGTAATATTTTAGGTCTTCATATCCGCACCTTTTTAAATTTTTTTATAATTATGTTAAAAAATATTATAATGTTAAAAAGGCATTTCTTTAATTAGTTAGTTTTAATTCATTTTGGTCACTTGAACCGACTCCGATACGTTACAATCAAATTTAATGTTTTCGGTTAGTTTTGGTTAGTCGCCAAAATTCGGTTAATTTAAGTTAATTTTAACTTACTTTAATATTTTTAATTTGCGCTATACGGTTTAGCCCTTTTTGGTGCATTTGGTTAGTTGTTCAATCAACTTTCGGTTAGTTTCAGTTAGTTCCAATTTATTTTAGTAATTTGAACCGGTTCCGATCCGTTATAACCAATTTTAATGTATTTGGTTAGTTTTGGTTAGCTGCAAAAGTTCGAATAATTTGAGTTAGTCTTACTTTAATTTTTTTAATCTGTTCCGATATATTTAGTTCTTTTTGGTGCTTTTGATTACTTTTGGTTGGTTTGGGTTAGTCGTTGATCACGCATATGACATCATGTGTGCCAAATGTAGCATGCACTTTTTCGCAATTTGATGCCCCATAACAGCAAAACAGAAACATTTTCAATGTTAAAAGTACTACGGCAGACGTAGCGCGATGAGAGAAATTCTCACAAATGCAGCCAATCACTTGAGAAATGCACCCGGTTAATTGGCCATGTTAAAGCGGACGCCAAATAAGTCAGCTAGAGTAGTGAACTGACGATTTCGCAGTAAATGTGAGAAAAATACTCGTAGCGCGAGTAATAAAGTGTTAAGACCTTTAAGAAGCTATAAATTTACTTTACTAGCTTAATATGTCCTTTTTATATTTAAATTTCCACAATATTTGTCAGGTACTTTGAACCTTCTGCTTTATACATGGTTTAATAGATGAATCAAGTTACAAACTGCCAAATAAATTATTTTAATAGGTATTACCTTTATTTATAATGTTTTTGAATTTAGTATACGTTACTATTTTGAATAACTTTATTACATAGTTTGAATCACGTATTGAAAATTACCTTAATCGCCCTTTGAAATATCGTGCATCAAATAATAACCGAGGAAATAATTTTGCATCAGCTAATACTTTTTGAATCTCCCCTCACAGACTGCTCGATGCCGCAGGTAGAGTAAAAACTAATTTTTTACCGTCCTGCGGCTTTTGCGTTTGATCCAAAAACATGAAACGATTTTTGCTGAGTGAATCTACTCGGTATTATTTGTACTCTGACTAAGGTGTTAAATTTACTCCGCCCCTGGTAAACCAAAGAAGCTAAATATGTTGCAACTATTTTAAGGAGTTCTTACTAGTGACCTTTATACTAAATTTTTATTAATTTATGTCAAGTACTTTGGAGACTATTCAAGAAAAAACGATTTCTAGCGGTGTCCTTTAGGGGCCCATATCTCCGTAGGGAGGGGAAAAATATAGGAACTTGTCCCGTTATTTCTTCGTGTTCTATTTGAACCCGGGAGATTTCTCACAGTTTCCCGGACACCTTGTGTATTCCGTTCACATATTAAAGGGCTCCCCAGTGTGTCATAAAAAAAATGTGTTGGCCAACCTGAAATCGCCAAATTATATACTTTTTACAATGATGCGCGTAAATAACTTAGCACCCATAATAAATTATTTGTTCACATCTAACCAATGAAAATGTAATAGTACAGGTAATAGTTGTTAGGTACGAATTTACCTTAACTTTAAGATGACGTTGTTTGGCAACGATGTCTATAATTATTGTTGAACAAAAATTAACTTTATTTCTAAATCTTTGACAATAATGAATAAAATAAAGCATTTGCTTTTGCTCTTTACCTATCCTTGTTGGATGTTCGTAATTTGTATGTTTATTTCAAAAAAAAATAATAATAAGTAAAAGCATTTGCCTAAATTTTATGCATATCACCCATTGTCAATCATATTATACAGTGGTAAAATGTTAAATATTGGGATAAATGGCCAGCATTTGAAGCTATAACTAGATTACAATTTAATATCTCCAAATCTCAATAATAATTATTTTAGGTTTACGTAAATGATAACTGCTTTTCGCCTACTCCTGCACGCTTGCTACTCAAGTCGCTACTGCGTGACAACACGACACGACCAACAAATATTTTCTTAGTAGAATTATCTATTATCTTTGATGCCGCGCCAGGCAAATTTCAACCGCACAAATTTGGCAACGTGGCCGGGCACGCGGTCGCTTTTACGGCGAGACTCGCTCGATGGAAGCAGGCTCGAAAAGTCTGCTTCCATAGGAGATACAAATTTTTAACATGGGATGAGTTTTCTATTGTGTACTATAATATTCTTTGCTCAGATGTGTGCGGGCCATTAACATGATAGTAAAATATCGATGGTGCTGACCAATGTAAGTAAATTCTCCTGGACAGAAACGGTATTTCGTTGTATTTAAAGACGATTTTAGAGTTTATCGACAAGTATATTTTTCACGTGAAAAATCAGAAGTTAAGGATAAGCTGAAAATGTTTTGCAACGAGATAAAAACGCGATTTGGGACAGATATAATGGAGCTGCATACCGATGGCGGAAAGGAATATGTAAATCAAGATGTAACATCCTTCTTAAATAAACGTGGAATCAAACATACCGTCGTAGCCCCGTATACACCTGAACAAAATGGGAATGCTGAGCGAGAAAACCGTATTTTAATGGAGGCAGCACGTTCTATGATATACGGAAAACCACATATTCCACGGTTCTTATGGGCGGAAGAAAAACTTCGGAAACTTGATAAAAAGTCAATTAAAGGAATACTTGTTGGATATCACGAAATAGGTGATGAATTGTATGGATTCCAGAAAAACATGATGTAATCATAAGTCATGATGTCATATTCAAGGCAGAAAAGCTGACACCTACCTACACATCAACTAAAATAGAGAACCACGACCAAGACGAAGAAGCTGATGATGTTCCAGAAGAAGTGCAACAAGTGTCCATAGAACAACCAAGTACATCACGCGTGCTCGGAGATAGAAGACAGCTGCAGCAAACAGATTCCTTTGGTGTGCTTGTAGCATGTATGGCTGAAAGTGAACCTGTTAGATTCCATGAAGTAATGCAATCTGAGGATTATGAAAAGTGGCTTAACGCTCTGAAGGACGAAATGGACTCCTTGGATAAAAATGAAACATGGATACTACTTGATAAACCTAAAGATCAAAAGGTGATTGAAAATCGTTTGTTCTATCGCTTAAAACAAGCAGGAGATGACACAATCGAAAGGTACAAGGCTCATTTAGTTGTTAAGGGTTACACACAGAAAAAGGGTATCGACTACCAGGAAACATTCAGTCCAGTAGTGCGGTTCGAGACAATACGTTCAGTGTTAAGTATAGCTCAGCTTGTGAAAAACTAAAGCTACATCAGTTTGACATTAAAACTGCTTTTCTCTATGGTTCTCTTGACGAAGACCTTTATATGATTTGAAGATGAAACACCACGAGTGTGTAAGCTCATCAAAAGCTTGTATGGTTTAAAGCAGGCGCCAGGGTGCTGGAACAAATAATTTAAAGACGTTTTGCTTAATTGTGGATTGAGGGAGAGCGTTGCAGACCCGTGTTTGCTGATCAACACTGATAGTGAAAGTAAACTAATCGTTTTACTATTTGTAGATGATGGATTAGCAGTCATCAAACGAGAAAAATACTATCTTTTTCCTCAATGAGTTAACGACGAAGTTTAAAGTTAAAGTTACTGGTAATGTCACGAACTTTCTTGGCATTCAAATTCAAAGTAATGACAATGGTAACATACTAATTAATCAAGCCATTTACAGTAAAAAAGAAGATTCGGAATGTCTGAAGCCAAGCCAGTGTCTACACCAATGGAAACGGGATTGAAAATGAAAAATTCACCAATTTTAGATCTGGCTGTTCCATACCGAGAAATAGTTGGCAACTTAATGTACTTGCAAGTTGTAAGGATACCTGACATTGTATTTGCAGTGAATATCGAGAACCCTAGAAAAACCAACCGAAGCACATTATCAATTGGTAAACAGAATTATGCGTTATCTAAGGGGAACCACTAAAATTGGTTTATCTTATGGTACTACTGAAAAGTTGGGCATCTACAGTGACGCAGACTATGCCGGTGATACTGAGTCTAGAAAATCAACATCAGTATTAGCACAAACAATAGTATGGTGGTGCAGCTATAACGTGGCAAAGTAAGAAACAGCTGTGTGTAGTCCAATCTACCACAGAGGCCGAATATAGAAGTGCCGCGAGTGAGCAAAAGAAACTATTTGACTGAAAAGACTATTGTGCAAATTCAGTGTAAACATTGATAAGAACAAAATTGAGTTGTATATTGACAATATGAGTAGCATTAAGTTAATTAAAAATCCTGAATTAGATCAGCGCACTAAGCATGTAGATGTAAAATATCATTTTATTCAATCCCAGCGAGCGGCTCCAAATTGTTATTGTTTATGAAAGATTCAATTCACAGTCGCTGCTGAAACTGCCTAGGAATGTATTTTTAAGATAAGCTTTTTAAAGTTAGTCTATTGGTAAATCTCGCGTGTTTAATACGTTTTCCTGTGCCATTAAATAAATCTGCTTTTGTTGGAACCCCTAAATGCCTTATTTTGACTCTTCCACTAAAACCTTAATATTACCAAGCACCCGGAGGCGTATAGCCAGTTCCTACCATTGAACAACGCACTCATTCCAAAAGTCGCGCTGTATCGTGGTATACATTGGCCAAGAGAATCGCGCGTAAACGAAGGACAAATCCTACCACGATGCAACACTCTACGCTGTATCGTGGTATACATCGGTCGAGAAAATAGCGCTAAAGTAAAAGACAAACCCTACCGCGATGTAGTTGCCGAAAAGTCACTGTGGTTGCTAAAGCCGAATTGACCAATAAGAATCCTTTACTTACTCTCATCAGCTATTTGTTTTGCACCATTTTATCATCATTCTAAAGAAGCTGCCGTGTAGTGATAGAACGTAGTTCGTTTTCATATTATGAATTTATAAAAATAGGTGTTTGGTGTTTGTAGAATAGTGTACGATTTGAAACAAAAAATGCCAATGGATTATAGGAAGCTATTACGTACAACACTTTAAAGTGTTATAATGACATTAAACTTGTAGAGTTAATAATAAGGATTTTTTTTCATGCTACGCTACAATGTAGCATTATTGAAAGAGGAACATCACAACTGGCATGTCAGCATGGTGAAGCAACGCACACAAATTGGATTATTCGTCGTACATGACCGAACCCACGGAAGCATGACTATCGCATAACATAATATGATTGTGAACATAGCGCTTTTAATAAAATAAAAAATGAAGTGAACGTGATCGTGATAAATCTTGTAGTGCTACAGTAAAAACTGTTGTAAAGGAAATTAATTAACACCATAAAGAATGATCCTTTACTCAAAAGATGATTTTTTTTTATTAAGAAAAAAACGCTTAATTAAGTTAAGTTGGTTTTGTTACTTTTTAATTATTAGTTCGCATTTTAAGGAAAAATGGTTAATTGAGAGTTTGCAAGTATTTAATCGGGCATTTCGCCAGGTATTTTTCTTATTTAAAAAAAAAAGTTTAGAACTATCTTAACTATTGAAAAGAAGTAAAAAAACATGAACCCGCCAGAAATATATATATTTTACTTGAAATTGAGGGATCGTAAATGCGATTATAAAAAATCGAAAATGATGTCGTTTTAACGGTTTTTGTGTATGCAGATTCTAATTTTATGCTTTATTTAATTTTTTTATGAAAATTAGAGAGGGTGGGGTAAAGTAAATCGGCTAAATACGCTTTTTTAAAAGTAGATCCTTTATTTCAAAATAAATATTTTAAAATTTTTCCCCCATCCGCTAGATGAAAGGGGATGGGGTGGAGAGAGGGGAGGGGGTTGGGGTCAAAGAACCCAATTTTAACACTAGTTTTTTGATGTAACACCATTTAACCAAGTAACCTGGACCTTTTAAAAAGTTTAACAATAACAGTGATATGGAAGTACCTATTGATTCAATTTTCAGCATTTTTTTTAACATCAAAAACTAAAAGAATCTTATTATATTATTGCAGATTAATTTTGTGCACACACATAATGTTCAAGTAGCTGAAGCTACTTAAGGATGGATAAAAGTACGGAAGAAATATTTTAAAAACATTTTGAAGATGGAATTAACGCTAGTGCAGCCTGAATATTTCATGAAATTAGCCATATAGAATCCATAGAAGATACAAAGCACCTACCGATTTTAGTTGCAGATGCGCAAAAAAATCCACAGGAGAGGCAAATTAAATATTTATATGATAAATGGAGGCCAGTTTAAAAAAATACAAATGAAATAGATATTATTTATTTATTTATTTATTTATTTATCCACGGATAAACCACTTTACATGTCTCACTATACAATCAAATAATTATAGACAATGCAAAATTAGTTAAAACACGTATATAAAATCAACTTATCTAAAACAGCCTTCTAACATCACATTTAAAATTTTCAATTGGTTTACCAAAAATACCAAGACGGTCCTGGAAAAAATTGAATGTTCTAACAATTCTAGCCAGGGGACCACTCTGACCATAGTTGGTCATGTGAAATGGCACCTTAAAAGTTTCAGTATGCCTGCTACGCCTAGGCGGTACATTTAAAATGATCAACCTCAACAGATCAGGACAATCAATTACAGAGTTCACAATATTGTGCAAGAAACACAAATCTGCACAAGTCCTCCTGTCTTCCAGAGAAAGCAACCCCAGTTGAGATCTCAAAAACTCATGTGAGTACTCCTCTCTCTGAAGCCCCATTATATACCCAACAATTCGTAAAAATTTATTTTGCACTCGCTCTAACATATCAATATGTGTGCGATAAGTAGGAGACCAAGCAACAGAACTATACTCCAGGATGGATCTAACCAGAGAGCAGTACAATAGTCTAAAAGTGGGTATGGAGAATTCACATGATTGCCTACCAACAAACCCCAAGATCTTTAAGGCGCGTGATGTAATCGCTTCAATATGAGAGTTAAAGGTAAGTTTGTGGTCGAGGAGAATTCCAAGATCTTTTATTTCTGAAGACACCTCCAGATTATTGTTGTCAATTCGATATTGAAAAACTATGGGGTTTTGTTTCCTGCTGAAGGATATTTGTTGACATTTTTTAACATTCAGGTCGCTTTTATTAAGTTTACACCAATCAGAGAAGAACTTCCTGAAGAAGAAGCGCATCTTTATGTGAATTTACTGGTTGAAAAAAATTAATGTCATCAGCAAACATTAAAAATTTGCTCTGGTTGGGCATAAAGAAGCCAAGGTCAATCAGGAAAATACTAATAAGGATAGGGCCATAGTAAGATCCCTGGGGAATACCGGATGGAACATGTATCTCTTTGGACACAGAACTGCCAATTTTTACCATCTGAGACCTGCCAGTCACAAAGCTCTTGAACCATGATAGAAGCGGATCTCTAATTCCTATCGCCTTAAGTTTCAAAAAGAGTAGATGGTGGTTGACCCTGTCAAATGCTTTAGAAAAGTCAGTATAGACAGAGTCAACCTGCCATCCCCCTTCCATTTGATTCAAAATGAAATTCTCATACAGCACCAAGTCGGTCTCAGTGGACCTTCCCCTTAAGAATCCAAACTGCTCCAAGTTAATTACCTGTTTCATATCCCATGACAATCTCTCACATACAAGCCTGTGTGTAATAATAATAATTACTGCTAGATAAATTTTACCAATGTTTTTCTTTTTCAGGCATATAAACTATGGAGATCGCGATGAAAAAAATGTAGTCTCGGTCCTTAAGGAAAAGCAATATGATTTTTTGCAAAATGGTGTTACTGTCCTTGTTCGTGAAAATCCCTTAATTATAACAATTATCACACCCATAATGGGCTAATAAATGTCGTTTCGCTCAGGAAGTGGTTTTTGTGGATTCAATTGGATCATGTGATCAAACCAATACATGCGTCACATTTTTTGCAGCAAATTATATTGGCTGGATTCCTTTAGCTATCGTGTTGCATACAGCCCAGAGTGAAAGCAACTATAATAATACATTAGTGTTTTCGGCCGTAAAAGAATCATTTGAAACAAACAATTTTGGAGGGCAGGGTTTTCCTGAATTTTTTTTTTAACTGATGATAGCACTGCTGAAAGGAATGCTCTTAAAGCGGTTTTTCCACAATCACACTTACTTCTATGCACATTCCATGTTTGTCAAGCATTTTCGCGGTGGTTGTGGGACTTCCATAACTCCATAGAAAAAAACAGGCAGAAAAAAAATTATTTTAGTGATTATTACGAATACTGATGAAGAATGTACGGAATATTTTCAAAATTTAATTCAAGAATATTGCCATGATAATCCTGAGGTATATTGGAACCGTCTTCAAGAGTGGTGCCTGCATTACCGCATTAACTTAACCTAGAATGATTGAAAAATTGGATGAAATAGACAAAGAATATTATACGCAAAATGAGTCTACTGAAAATGATCATTTAAAAAAAATACATCAAGAAGCTATCCAAAACCTTTTCCAAAATTCTTCAAGAATAACTGAAATGGTTTCCCTCAACGGATCGCCTGATATGACCAATAAATACCATTCAAAAAATAAATAATGTATTAGCTAAAATTAAAACTCCAGCCCAAGTAGAATGCTTTTTAGCGAAAATTAAAACTAACCACAATTATCGAAAAATAGGAGTCTAGCCCACGTCCGTATCGCGGCGCAAAGTTAGGCCAGGTTTGCATTCAGGCGCGAAACAGATTCAGGCTGGTCATCCCATAAACAATGAATTAGGAAGACCATAAAAAAAAGAAATCTTGCCGTTAACATTTTTAAGGCAGAACCTAATGCAAAGTCACATGGTTCATAGCACTAATTTTTATTTTAT
>MU193048.1:0-11539 GCA_016904865.1 Pissodes strobi
CTTCTTAAATGTTATATGAGGTTGAGTATAAAATGTAATAAAACAAACAATTTCACTGTAAAAAGGTAACAAAAGAAACATATATTTAAAACTCATCCTAACTACATTATTAGTTTATATTTCTATTTTACTGAATTAATAGTTTCTTGGACTAATTTGTTTGCAGATTATTTCCAATGGTTTCTTTAAAAGCTGGCCCCGTCTTTATCCCATAGCAAAAATATTCCCTTAATGCTTTTATCTATATCAATAAACGTTTATTGAATTTATTTGTTTATCACTTATTTATAAAGACGGTCCTGTTTTCCAACATTTTACCTAGTACCCTACCTATATTAATAATATTACAGTTTATTCATCTTATTCCTTATTATTTAAAAATGTCGATATATACATAATTTACCGACTTTGCTTATAAAATATTGATTTTTGCAATGACCCACTTATCCAATTTTTAAATGTTTATTGCAAAAATTTGCACTTTTAATCATTTAAAGTTATTTTATAATGAGTGGTTTAGATTCATTTTGGGTTATCAAGTTCTATCTTTATACTCGTACCTTAGACAAATGTCCACTACAAAATGTAAAAAGGCCTTCCACTATTTTATAATAAAAGACTATTAAGATAATTCTTATGGACGAAATTCTCCAAACCTAAGTAACTCACAAAAAATCTGTTAGATGGCGAAAAGATATAGTTTCATTTAAAATATTCAGTTAAAATATTTTGCCCTCTGTTGAGAACAATCTGCACTTGGTAAATACAGATTTCGTTTTTAAAGGGGTGTGGTATGCTGTCGGCATAAATATGTGGGACAGTAACAAGGTTTATTGACCTTGGGGCAGAAATGCATCATTGAAACTGGCAAGCCGTTTTGGGAGAGTAAGGAACTGGTTAATACTTGTAGAATACTATTCTCCGATTTTGACAAGGTCATTTCTATCTTTAGAATAAAATAAACTGGAAATTAGAGGTTTGGGAGTATGTTATATATTTTAATTTACTTATTAATTAAGCGGGAACGTGAGCTCGACCTAGACCGAACACGAGACAGCTTGAATTTTTACGTGAAATTTGGTACTCGGATAGTATGAAACCGTGGAACCTTCAGAGTAGGTTCCAGAAATTTTTATTCGGTCAAAATCGATGACCGTCGTTGAAGCAGTTCGGAGCAGAGCGATTAAAACGCGAAAAAAAAATTGGGAACCTACCGGTGCCTATTTAGGCATCTAAAAGAGTCCTTGAAGATAATCGGCTGACGAATTTCAGCCAAATTCGAATCTGACATCGGCGGGAGCCTACCGCCAATAGGTTCCGTGGTAGGAGACAGACGAGATCGAAATTTTTGTTTTACTTGCTAAAATGGGTGCCCAAACTTTTCGAAAGTGGAAAATCGGCGTTTTCGATCCCTAAATATTAATTCGGAGGAAACCGCTTCCGAACGTCTTTTTATATTTAGACGTTTTTTTGGTATATGGAACCTACCGGAAATCCGTCTCCTACCAGTTTTTTTTTGGGTAAATTTCGAGCCAACGAGTTCGTATTCGGTACGGAGACGGAGGGGGGGGGCCTGAACCCCCCCAAAAAAAAAATTCGAGCCCCTAGGTCTCCTATAGGCTCCGCAGTAGGAGACGAACGAAATCGAATTTTGTTTTTCTGGAACGTTTCGAATTCGACCTTGTAGTCTGGAACCTACCACTGATAGGTTCCGCGGTAGGCGCCTAGGGAAACCTTAATTAATTGATATCGAAATTTCAGATTTTTGAAATTGGCCCCAAAATGATAACCACAGAATGGAACCTAAATCGGTGGAACCTATTCGAAAAATAAGTTCCTGCGCGGTTTTTACCCGGTCGGCTCCGGGATGTAAATATAAAAATATAGGAATATCGGCAAACGTACAAAACCGTATTTTTATATCGACCTTACCTTTATTTTGATCAGTAGGAGCCGGAATAACCTACCGGAGGAGCCTAACTTTTTTTTTCGGATCGACTTCAAATTTTGGATTTAGACAAAGGTCACGAAGACAAACAAAAAAGTTCTTTACGAAAAAAAGGCAATATTCTTAGTTTTCGCGATATCGGACCCTAAACGAGAAAAAACGTAACTCGAAAATTACGGGGCAGACGAAAAAAACACTTACTACCAAAAATATGTATTTTGATAGCGTTTAATCTATAGTTGGGTCGTTGTAATTAAAAAAAATCGCACTTTTTAAAAAAGACGTTTTTTTCGAACTTATTCGCGAATATCTCAAAAATTTTTTAATTTAAAAAAAAATGTAATGATAATTTGGAATAAAAAGATTTTATGAATTTTTTCTTCAGACGCTAAATAACGGAGGAATTTTAAAAAAAGGAGAAATTTTTTAAAAATAAATTTCTTTGCCACCCTGTATGTTTTTTAAAAAATGTATTTTTATTATGGCGAGATGTTAACGGATCCGTTTCCAACTTAAAAATTAACTAATTTTTTCAAAAAAAATTACGATAAACAAATCGAGATTTTCATTAAATCGGCTGTAATTATTGTAATACGGTATAAGCGTTCTAACTAAATGGTATATAGCAAAAAGATGGGTTTCTTGGGGTACTTTAACGCGCAGTATTTCGTTCGATCGTACGACGTACGACGTTTCGTTTTTTTTTTAATTGGCTAAACGTAATTGTTCTATTTTCCCAATTTTCTCCGTAGCGGAGAGAGATATCTCAAATCGGTTTGGGCCAGTGTCTGCGTCGTCTGAGGGTCGATCGAAACGACACGCTTCTATAACATTTTTCGATAGGACATCAAATAACGTAATTATTCGATAAAATATCTTTTTCGTCTTAAAAATGAGCATTTTCTTCATATTTAGCCACGAAATAGGGAATTTCGTAGGTGGATGATATTTTTCGTTTCGAATACTTTAGGAGGGGGTTTTTGGGAATGCCGAATTCGATTTTGGCATCGAGAAGGTCGTATGACATTTCTGTACAAAAATATTTAAAAAAGGTAGAAATGTTGAAAAAAAAAATAACACCCTGCATATACTTTTGAAAATGTTATTTTAATGATGGTAAGATGTAAATGGCTTCCTTTAACCGTTTTCGAGTTAAAAACGAACAATTAGGACATGTAGTTGGAGGGTACGTTTTTAAGTTTTCTTACCCATAGCCTGATTTAGGCAAACCATCTTTCATGCGAGCGGAATATTAGCATTTTTATATTATTAAAAAAGGACGTAACCGGCGGCGGCGCCGTCTTTTGCAATACGTGATACGTGGATACGCCTGCATGGCAGGCGTGGGTATGCTGCTGCTACTATAACCGATTTAAAAAGTGCAATTTGTTAAATGAATATAAAATGCACACATTTTGCTTCCCATCGTTTTTCTTGGGAGCTTCGTGCTATGGCTATTTTAGAGTTTAACTCGATATATCTACCTAAAATCATTTTATAAATTATAAAATGCTAAAATGTAGAGATTAATTTGAGAAAAATTTTGTATTCTATACACAGCGTTTGGTAGGTCGATGCGTTAATTTCAATTTTATACTTAGAATAAATTTAATATAAAGCACTTTGCAATACATATGTATTGTTGATATAATTTTTTTAATGTTTTAAGCAACAATACAGCTTAAACTTGGTTTAAAAATTTTTGAAATTTTAAGAGGTTTTATTTTGTTTACAGAAAAACATTTTAATTTTAAGTTGAAGAAGTAGTCCATAATCTCGCAGTGGACAAGACTTTTATTTCACTTTTATTTTAATTTTATTTCGTTTTCTTACTTTCCAAATATAAACACAACAAATGCAATGTATAATTAAATGTCTTCTATTTTTTTTCCTGTCGCATGTCCCAGCTCACGCTATATGTTTAGGTTAAGACAAGTCACATTCCCAATTTAACGTATCAACTTACCAAACATTTTCTATAAAACAAAAAATCGAGCAAAAAATAATATGTCACAACTTTTGTTAGTAATGCTTACCCTTTTCAGAAACATAATTTGTGTGAATATTTGCATCTACGACAGCTTTTTAATATTTTCACTTTCTTGCCAAGCAGATTGTTACACAAAACTAAAAAAAATATTTTGCAGTTTATCGGTCGCAATGTCGCATTTAATCGAAACCGCACTAAACTTTGGAGAAAAAAAATCATAGTTGTACATATTTTATTATAAAATTACATTTTTTGTCAGGCACACCTAATGATTTATTTAATAATTATTAAGGGGATTGCGTAAATGTTTAGTAATTTTCTGCTACCTAAATTATTAGTGCAAAATAAATTATAGTTTAAAAAACTAAGAAAACACGCTTTGATCGAAACCGATCTAAAAAATTATAAAATAGAATAAAGTGATTCAAAAATATGATTTTATTTTAAAAAGCGTGGGGTGCTTAAGTGCCATAAGTTTATCACAAAAATCAATTTATCGCTTTGATTGACCAACAGTTTATATGTCAAATTTGATTGATTACTTCAATTGACTAGCAGACTATATGAAGTTATTTTATCATTTCAGTTGGTCAACAATTTATGTGCAAAATTTCGTTTGAATTGACAAGAGTTCATCAACAAAACTCAATGACCAATAATTTATACGTAAATTATTTACTCTGATCTGCATTTTATATGAAAATTTTATTTAGGTATCGTTTCAATTGATTGGCGTTTTGTAAGAAACACTAGATTTATCGGTTCAATTGACTATCAGTTTATGAGGAAAATCAATTGGTCGTTTTAATTTGCCAACAGTTTATATTTCATTGATTACTACAATTGACCAGCAAATTATATAGAAAGTTAATTTATCGTTTCAATTGGCCAGCAATTTATATGTAAAATTTCGTTTGAATTAACAAGAGTTTATCAGCAAAATTCAATTAATCATTCCAGATGACCAATAATTTATACGTAAATTAGATTTGCTCTCTCAATTGCCCTGCAGTTTATAAGAAAATTTTGTTGGCAACTTGTAAGAAAGACTAGATTTACCGTTTCAATTGACTATCAGTTTATGAGAAAAATCAATTGGTCGTTTTCATTTACCAACAGATTATATGCCAAATTTCATTCATTACGTCAATTGACCAGCACATTATATGAAAAGTTAATTTATCGTTTCAATTGGCCAGCAATTTATATTCAAAATTTCATTTGAATTAACAAGAGTTTATCGGCAAAAGTCAATTCATCATTTCAGATGACCAATAATTTATATGTACATTAGATTTAGCTTCTCAAATGACATGCAGTTTATATGAATATTTTATTTAAGTATCGTTTCAATTGACTGGCGGTTTTTAAGAAGCACTAGATTTATCGTTTCAATCGACTATCAGTTTATGAGAAGAATCAATTGTTCGTTTTGATTTACCAACAGTTTATATGCCAAATTTCATTGATTACTTCAGTTGACCAGCATATTATATGAAAGGCTAATTTATCGTTTCAATTGGGCAGCAGTTTATATGCAAAATTTCGTTTGAATTAACAAGAGTTTATCGGCAAAACTCAATCATTCCAGATGACCAATAATTTATAGGTAAATTACATTTAACTTTTCAATTCACCTGCAGTTTATATGAAAATTTAATATAAGTGTGGTTTCAATTGACTGGCGATTTGTAAGATACACTAGATTTATCGTTTCAATTGAATACCAGTTTATGAGAAAAATCAATTAGTAATCTTGATCTAGCAACAGTTTATATGCCAAATTTCATTGATTACTTCAATTAACCAGAAGATTATATGAAAAGGTAATTTATCATTTCAATTGACCAGCAAATTATTTGCAAAATTTCCTTTTAATTAACAAGAGTTTATCAGCAAAATTCAATTAATCATTCCAGATGACCAATAATGTATACGTAAATTAGGTTTACCTTCTCAATTGATCTGCAGTTTATATTAAAATTTTAGCAACTGACTGGCGGTTTATAAGAAACACTAGATTTGTCGTTTTATTATAAAATAATATCATAACTACAATTGCAAACGAAATCCGGACAAAGTGGTTAAGGTCAACTTGTTTCCTAACAAGTCACCGCCGGCGCTTGAAAAATAGCATCCCTCTGTTAGTGTTTGAAAGTACTACGGTCATCCAGAGCCCTCTGCTGATATTCATGTTAGCTTTGTTAATATCGATTATTTATTTACATTTTTCAGGATAATTTAGTTTCCGTAGCGCTTCGTAGGTGGAGACGTTCCTGGGGCGATTTTAAGCGACGGAGAAATTTTAGCATTGCGAATATCTTAATAGTCTTTTATTATAAAATGCTTCCACTTATTAAAAGATGGTTCTATCTCTATACGAATAAAATTAACTTAATAGCAATTTATTTAACTCGGTTATTATAACAGTTTTTGACCTACCGACTTATTTAAATTTGCTGTCTTTGTTTATAAGAATAACATTGCATTTTAAAATAAAACATCGCAATGCAATCTCATTGCTTTTAATTAAATTATGCTTATTTTAATAAAATAAAATGTATTATACTTTGCTATAGTTTTTAGCTTATTTTCTCTATGTTGTCCTTTACTTCATGGTGGCTATATGGAAGCTGCAGCGAAAGTATGCGCATCGTGCAGCATTGTTGAGAATTGATTTGCCGGATTTGCTCCATCACTACTTTAGTTTGGGAGTGGTCATGTTGGCGTCCGGTGCGTGTTTTGTTGGTTGCAGGTAGTGCTACTGGTACTGGTGCATATTTTATTTGCCTTGTAGGTGAGTATGGCTGGTAGTTCTGACCATATGGCGCCTTGAACAATGTCATCTAGACCAAAAATATATTTGTAAAAATTATTGAATGTAGTTTATATGATGGACGGGGTGAAAAATCCTCTGTTTGAATTGTGTACCTTTTGGATGGCTTGTATTTCTGCCGAATGCAGATTTGCTAATTGACCAGGAATTTGCCTATGAAATATGAATTAGGTAGGTGCTGTTAAAGGTAAGCCTTATATTCCTTGTAACCATTATCTGCTTAATGATATAAAAATACAATGGGTGTTTGGTGTAATTGTTTGATTTCCAAGCCAAAATTTCGCATGGTTTCTTTAGTGAATGTGAAGATAGAATAGGGTTAGTGGGGTGTGGTCATTGTCAATGACCCATTCGGTATTGTACTCTACTCATTTTATAAAATATAGGGGGCTCGGATATTGGAAAGAGAAGTTTTATAGAAATGTTATTTAATCCAGTCCATGCTGTAGGTGACACATGTATTACTGCCAGTAGTCTGCTGTCAGTTTTACACGGAGATAATTATGTGAAGATTAACTATTACTTTTTTAGGTCACAATTGCATGGAATAGAAATCTTAAGAGTTCCTGAGCTGGATAGCTTCCTTATGGTCTGGTGAACTTGTCTTCCCGGCTGACGTGATATTAGTCCATCAGGCGTTATCCAGTCGTCCCCTGCGGCTCCATGGAACGGTTTTGTAGCAAGCACATGATGGATCCTGAAGTATTCCTTCTGCAACTGTAGGTAGGTATGTAACATCGTTTTATTGTTATAATTGCTTAGATTTAGTCTTCTTCATGTTAAATATTATTTCGTCTCTTGATAACCCTCTATATTATTTTCAGTCACTGCCAGATATCGCAATCGTGTGCCCTGCTGTTGCTGATATGCAAACGGGAAGGTTATTATGTCAAACACTTTCAATAAATGTGTTATACTTTTAGTGCAGTACAGTTTCATCAAACTACATACACCTCGTAGTATTCAGACGTCTTTTAGAATTTTGTTATTCTGAACTGTTTACTACGTTTTATTTTATCTCAACTTTACATTACATATTTTGATTTCTTATACTTTTCTTTGTCTTTTAGCTCTCTGTATTTAAAGTATTTGTATACTCCTGTTGTGGATTTTTCTACTGTGGTTCGCAGGGCCGTAGATAAGGGGGGGTTTAGGGGGTTTGAACCCCCCCATGAGACAAAAAATTATACATATAAAATAAATTTAAAAATCAGCGTATCGTGCCCGCTGGTTAACCTACCGCAACGCTCACAAACACCCTAAGCTTCTAATAAGAATTCAAATATTTAAATTTTAAGAATGTTTAAAAATACGTGTGTATGCGTCCAAGCGTCTAACATGACACATGACTAGAAGCCTGGTCTAGGCTTCTAGCGATTTACAGCATTACAGGCTTTTCTGCTTTATGCTTTGACGTGTCCGCGCGTCTGACGTCTCGTTCAAGGGTGCCCGACCTCACGGTTTATCGTGAGATCTCAGGATTTTGTATCGAATCTCATGATATGTGCACAGGTTTTCACGATTTTTTTAACTTTTGGTAAAATATAAGAGTGTTAGAGTGCAATTTAAATCAATTAAAGAATTTTGTTGACAAAGATGTGAAAATATAATTAAAAATATAAATCAATGCTTTGTTTGGTACATAACATTTTAAGCTTAGATTGAACGATTGTAATTTTATTAGATCGGCACTGCGACGGGCGATGGCGTTATATGCTGTGGCGCAGGGCGAGCGCTCAATGATATTTTTTCGGTATTTTTTAGCATCCGCGACGGGGAATCACCAGGAATGCGTATTTATTCGAAATTTCATTATTCATTTATGTGTAAATTGTCTTTCGTCTTGTCTCATAAAAATGTCTCAGTTGTCAAATCATGATAGTGGTGATCATTATAGTGATACTGATACTGACAATGACCTCCAAAAACAACCTACCGGAAAATGTCATGATTTTGAAATTACTCCAGAACTAGTCAAGCAAATGAATAGCAAATTATATACTCTAAAAATCCCCCCAGAATGTTCATCTTCTGATGACGAATGCTGCCAAAACTTTTTGGACGGTAGCGGGTTAATTCTGCTAACTTGCTCTTAACGAATCTTGGGTGAACTTATGACAAAATTTGGGTGTGACGTCCTGTATTTCCCGAGACGTCCCGTATTTTTGCCATACATTTATTTGTCCCGCCGGGACAGCTGATGTCTCGTATTTCGGCAATGTGCCACAAAATGCCAAAATCAATCAAAAAATGCACGCATATATTTTATTCTTAACCTTCTACAGAAAGTCTATCGCCTGACGAGTCCTTGGCTTGCGTAAACACATTTCTGATAAGTAGATGCCTTTATGGTCCTGGGAATTGCTTTCAGTAAGCCTCGTGGCTCAGTGGTTCAATGCTGTGTTTGTGATACGGCGGCCCGGGTTCGATTCCAGCGGCAAGACATGCGTTTTTTAAAGGTTATGTTTATAAAACTTTTTTTTTCTTGATTCTGGGCATGCCTTGGGTTAGTTTGGGTTAATTTCGTTTGGCGCTCCGCTCCGGAGGGAGCGAAGCGAGCGGAGGGCCATGGGTGAAGTAAACAAAATACAAATGACAAATGTAAACATTGTGATGCGTCAGGCGGAAGGACTCGTGTAGCGAGCCCGGCGCCGCTGTGCTTGACAAATCGGTTGTTTGACTTGGAGCTAGCAGCCGGACTGCAACTTATGAGCCTGACCAATAACACAATAACTTGTTTTGTTTTCTATTTAGAGGGTTTGTTGACTATTTTAGAATGTCTAATATTTCACATCACGCATGGCCCTCCGTTCGCTATGGGCGCGCAACCAACAAAAACTAATCAAAACTAACCCAAGGCGTGCCCAAAATGAAGAGAAAAAACTTTTTACAAACATAACCTTCAAAAAATAAAAGAAAACATCGACGGGAAGGTACTGTTTTTAATTGCCAAATAGGTACTTTTACTCACCTGGTTGCTTGCCATTTTCCAAGCTAATTTTAATTAAGTAATGTTAAACTTATAGGATTCTCTATAGGGATAAATAAAATGAAAATATTAAATAGTTATTTACCTAACAAGTGCGGAAATTGTCACTTTTCCGCACAAGGCGGCAGGGGCGGAAAAGACACTTTCCGCATGTGTTAGGTACAAAATTTTTCCTACGATCGATGTACAGTGTGTCCACGGATTTTTACTCCATTTGTCTTCTTGGGGGCTCAATCCGTGGATACACTGTAGTTCTTAGATAAACGTCAATTAGGTTTGAGGTAAATAATAATATATTGTAATTACAAAAATTATTGAGCTTCTTGAGTATTTCACCTTATTGAGTGTTTTGGATAAGATATTCATTAATTTAATAAATCGTGCGGAAAAGTTACTTTTCAGTGCTAGTAGTTCTGAAAAGTAACTTTTCAGCACGATTTTTTTATAGAATTATAAACAGTAAAACAGATAAATATCTATTACAAAAAAATATTTATTTCAGACTAGGAGAATAGAGAACTGAGAACAAATTAAACATATTATTAAAGTTAAACGTGTATTTCATAAATGCTTTATATAAACTTTTGTAGGATAACAAAAAAACAATATTAACGATAAATATTATAATTAAACGTGCAATTGGTATTTGTAGCATACTGTACATTTATTGCAGATGCCATGTCTTGAAGAACTTTGTTGCTTTTTACTTGAATTTGATGTGTGTTTGCTAATGTCTGACCTCCTTCGGATACACATTCTACCGTTTCTATAAAATAGCAAAAAAGCGTTTGTTTGTGGCGTTCACAGGTCGCGCAGCCACGTGCTTTCTGTACAGTTTTATGTAGCTAGGTTTGTTCTTATCTGGGTCACAAACTACAAATTTTCTCGGTTTATTGGTTTTGGTAGATGGTATGGTGATTACCAGAATCAACTCCTCATGTCGACAAGCACCTGCTATACCAAAAATTGTAGTTATTTTCATCATGAGATAGACGTTGTCTGGAGAATTAAAAATAAAAGTTTCTACATCTTGTTAAAAAATTTTGGATTTTTTGGTTTGCAGTTATGGTTGACTCTCTTTAAATAGGATGTGAGTTTATATTTGCTTATATCAACGTCCTTCTCAAGTTTCATGATTAATTTTAGCATTGAATATTTCGACCATAGCATTGATGGGGCATATGTACTTGATAATATATGAAAATATGCTAGCAATACCTCTTCCTTTATTGTGGATAATTTTTTTTTATTGCACCAGGACTCGAATAAACTGAACCCTTTTCTGTAACGTTCTTTAGATTTTTCTGGAATCAGAGTACTATTTGCTGCGTTGATGGCCTCTATGATGTCTTCTGAAAAACCTTCTCCTTCAAACTCTTCTTCGCTATCCATTTTAACACAAAAACTTGCAAAAATGATGAAACTGAAGAAAGGCTACAGTTGTTGATTGTCAATGTTTGATTGTTTGACTCTAGAACGGGGTGATGTGACAAGAGTCTAGAGAGCCAGCGTTCACTTTCTCTCCCGAGCTTCCGCGCAAAATATTTCGTAAAAAATGCATCCAAAGTACGGGCACGTATTACAATAAGTAATATTTCACTTTTCGCATGACCCTCAACTAACCCTAACTAACGCAAACTAACCCAAACTATCCGTTATTAACCAAAGTAAAGGCAAGCGCGCTACGCGCGCTTGTGTTCAGCATTCCAGATTAAGCAAAAATAATCGAAACTAACTTTAACTAGCCAAACAAGCGCATTGAGACGAGCGCGCTAC
>MU193048.1:11549-25776 GCA_016904865.1 Pissodes strobi
AACTAACTTTAACTAGCCAAACAAGCGCATTGAGACGAGCGCGCTACTCAAACTAACCCAAACTAACGCAAACTAACCCAATCTAACGCAAACTAACCCAAACTAACGCAAACTAACCCAAACTAAATGGAGCCTCTAGCGTCCAAAATATTTTAACGGTTTAAGAGTCCGTTCACTGTAGACTGCTCGGGTAGCGCTACGGGGTCGGGTACACGGGCGTTACGGCGTGGGGTGGAGACTAACGCGCTCCCACTACTCCGATTTCTCGGTGGACGTATTTAGGTACTAATTTATCGATTTACCGTTATTATTATCATATTTTGAATATTGAATGTTGTTCGGCCGCGCGTGTTGGAATTGATGAGATGAGCGTTAACAACAATTATAAACCGAGTGGGCTGCCGGTTATAAACTATAGAAATATTGTTGGAATGGGCAGAATGTATGATTGAAAATATATAAGAGCTGATAATTGTTTTAAATATTCCCTTTGTTTATCGTTCTAAATTTGGGTAAATCATCAACAGAGAACGTGAGCTGGGCAAAATTGGAGATTTTTTTTTTAAACTTGCTATATATGGGGGTTTTGATTTCAAAAGTGACATTAATTTTTGAAGAACATTTTGACCCTGTATAGCTCTGTGGCCCTAAATTGAGGAAGCCTGCTGCGATTTGATTCCATAAAATCAGTAATAATTCGTTTTCTATAATTTGAAAAAATTTGCTTCGGTATTTTTTTTAAACGGAGACGCCTATTTTTCCTCTTGGGGAAAAAATATACTTTTTTTTCGATCGTGTTCATATTCGATAGGTGGATGGTAGGGGTTGCCATGATCCCAAAAAGCAAATTTATAATTTCGATCCCCCCACTCCTCCCTTAAAAATTGTAAGTTTTAAATGATATGCCGTGGAGAGTTCAAATTCGGTATAAGGGGGTTTTCGGGAACGGGGACTTCATATATGACCTAAAATTTTTCCTGGGTAAGAAAAAAAAACGAAAAAAAGGGGAATATCTTCATTTATGATATAGGCGTTTTCGCGGTTGCGGATTTCCGAAGTGACGTCAGATTTTTCCTGGAGCGTACCAGGAAAACTGGATAAGAAAATAAAATAAAAAAAATAAAAACATATTTATTTTTGACATTTTTTTCAATGGAAACTAAACTTCCTCTCGAAAAACCCAAAAACACGTATTTTTGAAGGTTATGTTTGAAACTTTTTAAAAGTAAGGTTTCTATGAGAAAGAGCAAATTAAACTCTTTTTGTATAGCAGTAGCTTTTTCTGGAAAATATAATTCCAAATTTACGGGAAGAATACACCTATTCTGGGTCAATGACCAGCCAAAGTAAGGGAAAAACGACTTAACCATAATTTTTTTTATATACTAGTGTAGAGAGTACGAAAGGTAAATATTTTTATTTTTGCATATTTTTTAATGTGTTTGTTTATGTTAAAAAAATACCACAAAAACAAGGAAAATAATATCGTATTTTTTGCAATTTTTTCCGAGAAAAAAACTTCGTATTAAAAAAACGCGAAAACGGGTGTTTTAGTATTCCTTCTTTTTAATCTTGGGAAATACTTCCGGGCCTGTACGTTTCTTCAAGTCCATATTTTCTTATGTCAATACCTTGGGGAAAAAAATTAAATGCTTACCAAGAGTAAAAATAGTATATTGTGTAACTAGGAGGAAAAGCAAAACATTCATGGACGACTGTGGTAATTGCTGAGGCCAGCAACACAGGAGTCCAGGAATGTGCTTTTCCTACGAGTTGCACATACTATTTTTTATCCGATCGAAATTAATTAGAATACGTACTTATAAAAATAGAGCCAAATCTTACTCTAAATAAAAACGGTGTTTTAAATTTAAACTCAACATAATATCAAGTTTTGAATCGAGCGAGCTTGAAGTTTATTACGTAACTACGGAAATAACATCTAAATGTTGCTTTTGATAGACGTCGATTTGACAAACAAGGCGTTTGAATAGAACAGAAATGTTACATTCCCGGCCTAGGACGGGAATGTTATATTCCCGGACAGTTATTTTCTATTCTTGTACAGTTATTGCAAGTTGCCAAGCAACGAATACAATATACTGGAATCATGACTTTTGCGGTGAGAAAACACATCGGAAAGGTGTCGTTTTTCGTCCGATCGGATAAAAAATATTTTCTCATTTCATAAAGATGAGGCTTAAATAAAATCAATAATAATTTATTTTCTCGATATTTTTAGGTGATAAGTCAAACCTATTAATTAATTGCAAAAAAATAGTATTTTCACTAGAAAATGCAGGTGGGAATATTTAATTTCAGTCTATAATATCAATAAAACACAAATACAATTAAAAAAAATCCTTATATTTGGAAAAAAATTTACTCGAAATTTGTGTTTTCCTTTGTTATTTGGTGAGCTTATACAGTGCCCTCCAAAAAGTTCGTAAAATATGGGAAACCTTTTTGTTTTTGGTTTCTCAGAAAAAATTATTCGTCTTAGGAAAAAAAATTATATGGATCAAAAACAAACAAAAAATGTTTATTAAGTTTTTACGTACGAAGGACAGTTGTTCAATAAACTGATGGCAAACAATGAAAAAAATTAATAAACTAGGTACCAATTTTTGACTCCAGTTTATTAAAAAGCTGTACCTCATTTGAAAAAAGTTGTAGGGTTTTTGCTTGCATTATGATGGCTTTTAAATTCGCTGTTTCAAAGATTTTATATCCGATAACTTTTTACTTAAAAAAATCATATCTTTTTTGCACATCATATACAGTGCGTGTCCGGATCGACGCATTAATAGGTGAAGATGTCTGAAAATGTTTGAGTTGAAATTTAAACTTCTGGGTTTCAGCCCTGATTGGATAGAAACTAATTTGAGCCATAATTTCAGTTTCGAAAATCCAGATCCATGTCTTGTAAACGTACAAAAAGCTTATTTTTCCCACTAGTAAAGTATTTTTTCTGTTGGAGATACGACAGAATGCTATTAGGGAAAGTTGTTCAGAAAGGAAAATTGAGTAAGAGTGCAAAATTTCAAAGGCTGTGCCTACTTCGATATTTTGTCTTATTCTTCTCTTTTTTTAAGAAAATAAACTGATCTTCTTGAAATTTTGCATACTTCGATAATGTCTCATTCTGAACAACTTTTTTTAACGAAAATTTTCAATATGTTTAACATGGAAGTTACCTGTACTTTATTAAAAAAGAAAGAAGAAATAAGGCAAAATATCAAAGTTTGAAATTTTGTATTCTTCCTCAATTTTCCTTTCTGAACAACTTTTCTTAATAACATGTTGTCGTATCTCCTACAGAAAAAGCAGTTTACTAGTGGGAAAAAATAACCATTTTGTAAATTTCCAAGGCATACTCGATTTTTGAAACTAAAATCATAGCAAAAATTAGATTCTCTACAAGCAGGGCTGAACCCCAGAAGGCGAAATTTTAACTGAACATTTTCAGTCTTTTTCACTTATTCATGCGTCGATCCGGGGACACACTGTACTACTAAGTAGTGTTTTTTATGCAGAGTTTTATCACGAATACATATGTCTGAGAAGCCAATAATAAAGTGTGTCATATGATATGAACTACAAAATTTCAATTTGGACCTTCCAACTAAGAATAGAAGAACTTTACTTTATATAATTAGCTTACATTATAATTGAAACGTATAGTTACTTTTTAAAACAACATAGTTTTCATTCAGGGGCTCGTTCAGGGGTGTAGGATTTTTTATCTTTAATTTTTTGAGCCTCAATAATATAAGTCTTGGATCAATTATTTCAGGCAAGAGACAATTGAAATAAAACTTTTCAAGCTTTGGTAACATTGATTTTTCGAAAAACTCTTTGTCGATTGGAACTTCTAAATAAATAATTTCTCTAAGAGTCCATACCGAAAAATAACATTTTTCTTTGAGGGCTATATTTAATTGGCCCTGAACCTGATAATAATAATTGTGATTTTTTTTCAATTTGTAATTTTCACCGTCTACTTCCAAATATTGTATTAATTTTTTTGAAATAGCCTCTTTAATGGTCAGGTGTCTTGCTGAAAAGGGACATTTGATTTCAACTAGGAATCCCGAATTTTCCTCGATACCATCCGGAGAAGCACCAAGAAATGGCCAATTTTGGTTTATTACAAGACCGGAATCAGAAATATTGAAACCAAATCTTGATTCCAACGATCTTTTTGCCCTGTCTTCATTATTTTTTCCCCAGGCAGTAGCTTTAGAAAAAATTCTTTATACAAGATATCTGCAATGGTAGATGCGCAACTTGTTGTTGGATGCATTTTACAAATTTTCCCAAATAAGGAAGATGTTAACATTGTTTTTCTATACTGCCTCCATTCAGCAGAATCCGCTTGAAGACGAGTATTAATTTCTATTTGTCTATACTCAGCTTCGGATTTATTCAACTTTTTTAATAATTCCGTTTTTAAATCTTCAAACGCTTGTTGATCCAGATCTGGCTTTTGACAATTTTCTCCATAATTAGCATCTGGTTCACTGGACTTGCTAGCAGAGAATACTAGTTTCCTCCTGGACTGAGAATGTTTCTTTTGCCTATTTAATTTTAACTGCTCAATTATCTTCACATTTTTTCCAAGACTGTGTCCCCCACTCAAGTGCTTGAATAATATACAGCGGTCTTTTCGTATTTTTTGAAACCACCGCAGAAAAACAGCGTTCTTGATAACATCTTCTAAGAGTATAATTTACTCGTTTACCTCCAACTTTTTGTGCAATGTTAGCATTGAATTGTTCCACAATGTTAGTGTTAACGTTTTCCAGCAAGCTTCTGGAATGACCTGCTAAATAGCGCACGGCTTCCATTAGTTTTTCCTCAATGGCAAATGTTCGGAAATCCGACATATAATTGTTTTTATCAGCTTCCATCTTTTGACAAAAAATATTTCAATTCGGAACAGCCTTTATGCTCCCCAAATATGTGGCTTATACTGTTAATTATATCTTTCCTTAGGTTTCTAATTTTTTCCTCCTCACTGAGGCCTTCTTCTTTTTTCCGGTATTGAACTGCTTTTGCCACAGCTGTTCTGCATCGCAAAATGTTATTTGAAATAATATTTCTCAAAGCCCCAGGAACGCCTTTTACTTTAGAAAGCTCCCGTAATTTGCTGCTATAATTCCTCAGCAAATGATTAGTACATTCTATTTTTTGAACCCCACAGGTTTCATAAGGCCTACTATCAAGAATTTTCTTGTAGCAGCTACTATCTCCATCTGCTATCATTTTATTGTAAATAAGGTTATACATTTCCAAACTTGAGCAAAATCCTTCTGCAATTATGCTCGCTTCCATAGCCGTGGAAGATGAGTTCCAGTTTTTGTAGCAGGTATGTTTAGCAGCTTGTCCACCTTTGTTTTCAGCTCTTTGGCAAACACAACAATATTTATTTTTTACTCCCAAATATAAAATTTTACAAGATTTTACCCCAACAATTGCAGCAACTCCAGAGAGAGAATTATAATTTCCACCACCTCTGTAGGATCGTTTTGCCCAGCTTCCATCACAGACTACTGTAATCATCGGTGTTCCATTGATGTCAACACTGTTATATTCTAAAGCCATCCTTGCCTCTTCTTCAGCGGCCTCTTTCATAGACCTCCAAGCGATTTTTTCCCAAGCATTACATATTTGTGTATGCACTTTCTTGTACAACGTAAAACTTAAAGATGGAATGTCCATTGCTCCGGTAATGTTTCTCAATTGTGTATAACCTGTATTCATTACAACTGTAACGGTAGAAGTGTTTATGTCAACTTTTTCAGGTTGTTCTGGACAAGTAGAAATTGTTTTTGTAAAGTTGCACATATCACACTCAAATGTGAGTTTCGACTCAAAACCTTTTTTCAATTCATTCACAATACGCATGTTTGCAAGGCTGCATCCAAATAAAGCCGAATGATTCGAAAGGTTTTTCATGGAATCAATAAACTGCTGCAGATATACTATTCGACGTCCGTCGATAGTCACCTCTCTGCAAAAAAAAATCAGTGATAATAATTCCATGTAAAATATGTAATTTTCCAGATATATTTCATAGAAAAAATAGGTCTGTTTGGTATTGAAAACTTTTGTATTCAAGAGTTTTTTTCGTATCTCTAAAAATAACAGAGATATCAACGATTTTAAATCGATAATTTTATTGTCAGAGTTTCAGACTTATATTTTTTTACAAAATCTTAAGAAAACTTACACCTTTCTTTTTTGTGGTAATTTAGGGGATTCCTCAGAGGGTTCATTTCCTACACTAAGCACCTCTATGTTCCTGGAGCTGAAAAAAATATTTGAATATTATTTTTATTGTTATTTTTATTATTATTATTATTATTATTATTATTATTATTATTATTAATAATAATAATATTATTATTATTAATATAATAAAAAATAATATTGTATGTCTCATATATTCAAACTAAATCTTGCTATTTTCTAGGACATGTCTAAAATTAGGAGAGCGGAGGGGTGGAGGCTTTTGAGCCATAATGTATAAAGTGATATATGATATAATTTCTATTTTATTCTTACCAGCATGGTTCTTCATCCATACAAACACTTCGATTTTTTTCCGGATCATTTGACTTCACGGAAGTTGTCTCACGTCCATTACCCTTTCTAAAATAAGTAACATTAGTTAATAATTTAAATAAATTATTTTTCACATTTATTTATAATAAATTCCAAAATATACTCACTCAACATTATCAGGAAATGATAAAATATTTTTGGTCAGGCAAGGAAGATCAACACGACGAGCTCTAAAAGTGAAGGATTAATTTGTTTATTAATTGTTTGGACCCTGGATATATTTCCATAGCTAGCTAACGAAACTGAATGCGGTTTTTGTAATGAAGCCTGAATCTTCGTGAACAGATTTTTTGGAATTAAACATTTCGCACGGCTTCTTGCAACTACCTCTATATTTCCGATGGCCAGGCACACAGTCTCAAAAATAGAAATGCACAATTTTCGTGAAAAGAACAAAGGCCTGCCTGAACAAAACAAAATACATCAAATTTTATTTGCAATAGCAGGATTCTGAAAATCTTTGTAAAAACAAAAAACAAGGAATTTGTCAACGACATTTTTAAAAAATTATCTTGCATAAAAATTACCTAAGTATTGGAGGAAAACAAAAGCAGTTTCAAAAGCTTCAAACGAACATACTATCGAGCTGTGAGGCTAAAATTTCCGTATGGTTATATGGAACTTTTTACTTTTGAATCTTGAAATAAAAAAAATGTCTGCCAATTTGGGAGAACATTCAAGTTTTTGAATTTTGCAAGTTAGTTGTGAAATGCTCTATTTAATCGATGCAAGATCTTTTTTGAATATTTCATACCAAAAAATCTGGTCGCAAAGATCGAAGCTCCAATGAGAAAAACTCCATTCAACTCCATTGGCTCATGCTGGACATATAAAATGTTAAAATTGGACTACAAATTTTAATTTAGATGTATTGGTGATTGTAATTATCTTGAACTTGGGTGAACCTGCTAAAAATGCAATATTTATGCCTGTTATCACGTCATCGAATATGACGGTTTCCCATAAAAATAGCATTTTTTGTTTGGGTTAGTAGTGATCGTTATAAAATCTCGAAAATTTTACTGAATTCGACTGATTTTGAATTCTTGATCTTTTGTAGATATATAATAAAAATATTCATGTATTGTTTTGATAAACATACGGGTATTCAAAAACCTAGGAGTTTTTTTTTACTCAATATGCCTAAATTGGTTATTACTATTTTGACTTATATTGTAAAACAACTGGTTGTCAAGATTAAATAAAAAAGTAAATAAAATAAAAAGATTAAGAGCAATCATCCCCTCGATAAAAATTGCGAAAACTGCTTTTCAACTTTTGAAAAGATATCAATAATGAAATGGTTTCTTATATTCCGGTTTTAAAATTAATTTAAAATAGTATATTGTGTAACTAGGAGAAAAAGCAAAACATTCCTGGACGATTGTGGTAATTGCTGGACGAGGCGCAGCCGAAGCCAGCAACACAGGAGTCCAGGAATGTGCTTTTCCTACGAGTTGCACATACTCTTTTTTATCCGATCGGAATTAATTAAAATACGTATTTATAAAAATAGAGCCAAATATTACTCTAAATAAAAACAGTGTTTTAAATTTAAACTCAACATAATATCAAGTTATGAATCGAGCGAGCTTGGAGTTTATTACGTAACTAGGGAAACCACAAACAAGGTGTTTAAATATGACAGAAATGTTATATTCCCGGCCTAGGACGGTAGGACGGAAATGTTGTACATACAGTTATGGCATGTTGCCAAGCAACGAAAACAGTATACTGGAATCATGACTTTTGTGGTGAGAAAACACATCGGAAAGGTATAGTTTTTCGTCCGATCGGATAAAAAATATTTTTCTATGGTTCTCTTTTTTTTGGTTTTGGTTTATAATGGCCTATAACCCCAGTGCATGAAGTTAAAAAGTAGAAAAATGACGAATTTCAACTAAGTTCAAAGTGTTATAACTACTTTAATATTTCAAATTTTTAAGAAATAAAAAAAAACCTGAGAAATTTGTTTATCTATCCAGAGAACTTAAAAATTTATCCGAAAAAGAAACCATTTCTCCCATCTTTTCAAAAAGCTGAACGCTTGTAACCACATCATTCTAAATATTTTACATTTAGTTATATGCAGTAACTACTCCCGCTCTTCAAAAGGAATGAGCGCTCTTAAAAAATATGGGGCTTCTTGAGGTTGTCAATAAAAAAACTTACGCATTATATTTAGCGATGTTATTCCCTTTTTTTCGACGTGCACACAAACGCAACTTTGATTTTGCTCCTTTTCGATAATCAGGTTCCATGATAAAGCAGTTTATATCGCTACACTAAACTAGGCACTAAGGTAGAAACAGAAAGTCCAGAATGTCTGGCCGGCGCGGCACGAGTTGATCTTGATCACTAAACTAAGCACTAAGTTCAATGTAGTCAAAATTGTTACGTAAAAGTAAATAACAACACACAATGGGAAACAGAAAAAGTTTGTAAGAACTTGACAAGACTACTACAAGACGAACAATCGACAACAAATGACAATAAGGGCGGTATTCAAATTTAGACCGTTTTATTGTATGCAGGTGGATGGCTCGGCGCCGAGTACCTACAATGAATAAGTAAGTTGACCGACCCTTTTGATGTCGAACAAGCCGCCCCCGCCGTTTTTTTGTCCGTGCTCGTAAATCACAGACCGATGATGCATTATTTTAGGGAATTAATAACTGGTTGGAGCCTACCAGAACTGATACGAAATATTTATTTGAAGCTTGACAAACGGAAAACATTTTAGTTCCGGTTAAGCTTCGCATTCTTAGAATCCGTTTATAAATTGGATTCTTTCAGCTAATTAATGAAAACATATTTTTAAATAATATTGTTTAAATATATGTTTTCATTAATTAGCCGAACGGATCCGATTTATAAACGAATACAAACGGATTCTAAGAATGAACGGAAAGAGAAAAACTATTGCTTGAATCCTACAGATTATAGAATCATGAATAGTGAAAGTGATTTGCACCCAATATATTATTTGACACAAAAATATATATATAATCCGCTACGTTTAAGTCCAGTCCTGACCGCAGTAAACGGCCACATGCTCCTCCCCTTGAATAAAACGCACGTGACTGATGCATTTTAATATTTGGTTTGTGAAGCGCTGCAGACGTTCGGGACTTAGCATAGAATTTTGAGTAATTTTTGTCAAATCGATATTATTTTGGGATCATTGCAAAGCTAAAAGATCGGCCCACTTCCCTCGTGTAAGCGATTTTTGATTTAGGTCCCTATTTTTAAGGAAAAAAATTGTAAACATATCGATTTATTGCATAGATTACTATCTAAATTTCAAAAATTAAAAAAACAATTTGGAAAAACTATTACACGGCAACCCTAGGAAACAGGGCTATCTTTCCAGTGTTTTTTAATTTAGGTCGCTAAGTTTATTCGTTTTCGAAATATGTGTTAAGAGCCGAGCACGTAAAATGGGTCTATTTTAGGCGCGCCATGGACTCTTAAGGGGCGCCCGCCGAACATCCATGCCGAACGTCAACCCTTCTGGACGTCAAATCGCATTTTTTTCTTTCGCACAGCCTCGCCCCTAGGGGCCTCGACTTTCTAATGTCCAGATTCGGTCGTCTCATCACGGAAACCCCCAGACCGCTGATTTTTGTCGAACTCGGACTTGCCTAATTCTTTTCAATTTTACCTTTTTGAGCATGCGGAAGCTCGGGAGACAAAGTATACGCTGACTCTCTAGACTCTTCTGGGGGATGTGTATTTGATATTTTAATCACAACCTGCACCTAATTACACATTTTATATACATTCTGTCACAATTTCAACAATCGTGCGGAAAAGTAGTACTTTCAGCACGATAAATCGTGCGGAAAAGTTACTTTTCCGCACGATCGTAGGAATATTAACTAACGAAACAAACCAGAAAACATTCAATATCCAACCGTCAACACTGCCACTAGTGTCACTTTTGAACACCAGCAGTACGCCGAAAAGTAGAAATAAACTTGACCTTTGAGCGGATTGTTGGCATAATTAGGGCGGATTAGTGACAGCGCACTTTTGATAACTCAAGTGATCATTTCAGCCAACCACATCGTCGAAAGCTAGTGCGCTCTATGTATAGTCCGCTCGTGAAGACTTACCCTCATACTAACGATTACAGACAGCTTGCGAAGAGCATTCCACCGCCTGACGGGTCCTGGGCTTGCGCGCGCCTCACAAACACATGCGTTGTGAAATGTTTACATTTGTAACGTTTGTATTAAAATATCTAATATTATGTTTCCCGCATGGCCCTCCGCTCGCTTCGCCCGCAAGGGAGGCGCAACAAAAAAAAACCAACCAAAACCAAAGCATGCCCAAAATGAAGAAAAAAAACTTTTTACAAACATAACCTTAAGAAAATAAAAAAAAACACCAACGGGAATCGAACCCGGGCCGCCGTATCACGCCGTCACCAAACAGGCCTTGTATTTAGTGATTATTTCGAGGGATAGTAACAGTTTTATAAATTTGTGAAAACCAACAACGAAATCCTAAAACTTCTCAATCGTCATTAAAATATTGGCTCATTTGTTTTGGTGTATAGAATGTAATTTGTAGCTTTGGGTTCGATTACAACATTATTAAATTTATCTTGTTTCATTTGTTCCGGGCAAATCATGAAAATCCCGTATTTTTGATCCATGTCCCTTAATGTAACAAAAAAATCTGGCAACACAAAAAATGTTTGCCTTCGGCGGCCCAGCGGGACTTTTTAACTTAATTCGCTACAAGTTTTCCTACCTAACCTAAACCCCCCTCTCCCCATGGAGAACACCTAGCTACGGCCCTGGTAGTTCGGATGGTTCTGTTTCATGTAAACTGCCTCAAAGTAGCTTATGTGGATATTTCTACTTCCTGAGTTGATTGCAGTCAATGCAACAACATGACAAAGACTTAGTAAATTGATACCGTTTTATGTATTATTTACAGTTTTTTTTTTGTACTTCTTCTCTCCGTGATGTTGCATATATATATATATAATAATATTGTCACGAATAGTCTTGGTGGTTGTCGCGTAATTTAAAAGAATAACTTCTCAGAGAAGAGCCGCGTCGCGATAAGTACAATGACGGGGTCTCAACGCTTCCCTTAATCTACCTGGGTAACTGAGGTAGGCCGGGGCCGAGATACGTTGGGTAAGAAGAGATGATAAAGTAAGCACGTTTGATTTATAACAATAACTATGTATTAACGATAAAACTTTAACAACGATTGTTGGTCAGAAAAGTGAGATTATATTATACCCGATTACTAAGGTGCGCATGTTTTCTCGAGTTGAGGTATTGATTATAGGTCTTTGTTTACTGTCTTATAATTATAGTTTTTCTTAAGAGTTGGGTTTTATGTAAGAGCACTAAAATATTTCGCTAAACTTTTTAACTGACTATTTAGACACTTGTCTTTCTCAGAACTCTGACAAACTTCTTGATTTAACTTTACTACGGTGGTTGTGAAACCCCTGGTCCTAGCAGTCGTCAAATGACTAACCGATACCAGGTTTGGTATGGAATAAAGGAGTAGAACCTAAAGCAGCTGTATAGCTAACTCTAAGAGCGGATAGAACCCGAAGGCAGCTGTATAGCTAACCTGGGAGCTGGTTGTGGTGAGAACAAAGTCTGAAGAACTGGAAGTTCGGTAGCGTATTTATATAATAAAAACTGCTGACCATTGCTTGCTTAAGGTTGAAAGTCGCTCCCGTTGATTGCTCGCGTTTATAGTTTGTCTTTAATGTTTATATAACAATCTCCAAGTTCAAGTTCAGACTTAGGACAGGGTGATATTTCTTTAGTAGCTTATGCAATTTAGTAGATTACACGTTCCCCCGCCCTCTAAAATGTTGGTCCCCATACGACTTTTATCGCGCAAAAAAAAGACCTCAATTCAAAAAAACTTGTCGCATAATACTATGTAATATTACAGCTTATACAATATAAAAATTCCATCAGTGGTCTTGATACTTTCTGGATCCAGGCTGATCCTTAGTAACTCCCTCTTGCCTCCACTGCAGTATATATGTCTTATCATTGACATACCATTAAACTGTTTGAGGGTATCATAAGTGAGAGCCTGCTGGAGAGACTAGTATGGACATCCACTGGTGCTTGGTACATGAAATAAAAAAGAAACATATTTTTATAAATTGTCTTAGAGATCTTATAACTCTATTTCTAGATTAACAGAGAACAAGTAGAATGTAGAATTCCCCACTAAGTAATTTGCATATTTGAAATGTCTATTCTTTACCGTTGACTGTCCAATAGACGCCTATTGGTCAGTCCACGTTTAGACACAATTTATTGACTCTTTATAAAATACTAATATACTTGTATTGCAATGAAATCTTGCATGCATTGAATAATTCAGTGGATGCGTCCGCCCCATGAAAGTTGATCTTTGGATTACCACCTTTATCATAATCACAATATCATCATTTTATAAATTGTCTCAGTAATATTTCCAATTCTACATAATAGTTTACATGACTTTTTTCATTCTAGAATCATACTAGCTGTCTTTATATTATTTAGTCATAGTCCCCAATTAAATATAGACTTTTATCAACTTGTATAAATACGGTCCTGTTTTCGAATATTTAACTATATTACCAATATTGCAGTAAATTCTATTATTATATTTAAAAAAAATATATTAATTTTATCTTCTTAAATTATTTTGTACATCTAACATTATATTACTTAAATACGGTCCTGCTTACGAGACTAATATTTACTAGCTGCATTTTATGTCTCTTATTATAAAATTATAGCAGTTTATTTGATTCAGTTATACTTGTTGACTTAAAAAAAATCTGCTGACTTTTTATAGTCTCTTAATCGACTTATTTAAGCTCGCTGTCCCTGTTTATATTTAAAAATGTTTATCTGTACACCATTTACCGAATTTAGTTCCATGAAATATCGTACAGTCAATTATTCTCATATCTTATACTTTACGCTAAAATATTTTCTTTCTTCTGGCTTGTCCCTCACATCTTGGTGGCTAGATGGCGCCCTTTGAAAACTGCAGCAAAAATAACCATCGTCTGTTTGTTCGTGTGTCTGCATCGTGTAGCCTTGATGAGTGTCGATCTGCCGGATTTGCCCCATCTCTTCTTGAGCGAGTATTCGCCGAGTAGTTCTGCTGTCAGACCAGGTCATAGTGCTTCGTTTTCGTTCCTGCTTCCTGCGATTGGTACCCCTGACCCTGTCAAGTCATCGACCTCGAACTTTTTGACCTCTGGAAAAAATGCTGTCGTGTCCTATTCGTCCGTCATTTATTTCTACGGTAGCGTTTTTGCGTTGTGGTTTGTGGTATCGCCTAGATCAAAAAATTATATTAAATTATCTTGAATTGATATAATGACGAAGATTTGTGTTTGTTTTTGCACCTTTTTGGTCGATTTCTTTCTGCCAAATCAGTTTTGCAATGTGACCAGGGATTTGCCTATGAAATTTAAATCTTGGCAGGGGCTTTGAAGCAAAAGGTAAGTGTTGTATTTCCTATAATCATTATTTTCGGACACTTTTAGAATGAGAATGGATGCTAGAGCATAGAAAACTCTAATCTAAGGGTGTCT
>JAEQML010061425.1:0-25776 GCA_016904865.1 Pissodes strobi
GAAAACCTTGGAATCCATCGCGTCTTGAATTCTTATCTGAAATAAAAAATATTACTTTTAATCATATAAGGACAGGATACCTAATTAAAAAAAAAGTCCACAATAATATATTTTTCGTACTTTAAAACAAATTCAAGTAACGAAAAAATTACTAATGCTGCTCTTTAATTGATATTTTTAAGTTAAGATTGTATATCTGAGAAATGAAACATTACTGCAGCTTAACCATTTTAAACAATCGGTCAACTGTATTAAATACTTTTAATTTTAAATTGGTTTTTCTAAGTATTTTTCCTTTTCTAAAGAGCAATTAGAATGAAAGTAGACCATATTAATCGCACTTAAGGTTCAAAATTGTTGTAATGAGATATAGAAATCAAACACTCCTTTAATATGTTGGCAATACCATTTCTCAATAAAAGCAAATTGGTCCACACTTACGCTATATGAAGAATATTTTGAGCTGTTCTGTTCTGAGTTCCAAGTAGTAAGACTCGCTCAATGCACAATTTAGAGATATCCATATTGTATATGGTTTAGGTTAGTTTGGGTTAGTATAGAGGACAAGAATACGATAATGCTTGGAGGATGGCTGGCAATTACCTACAAGCTAAAATCAGTGGCGTTCCCGAAGGGGGGTGAAGAAAAAAATTGAAAACAAAAGAAAAAATATATGCTTAATCCTGAATTTCAGATAACACTGCTTGCTAAAATCTTTTCCATTAGTTTGCCACTATGCAACGGTTGCAAACAATAAATACTGACTTTGTTAGCGCTGTTGCCCTTGCAAAAACTGTCGGAAATACTTTACGTAACATTCGAGAAAATGCTGAAAATTAATTTAAGCAAATGTTTACCCAAGCACTGGCATATATGGGAAAAATGAGGAGTGCGGGTTCAAAACTCGCTAAGTCCATTTCCGATAAAATTTGAGTAATAGGTGGCATTACATTCTTAAAGACGTTATACGTAATACTAAGCTAATATTGCAACAAAACTGATTATTGTCCATGTAAATATAAAGGTTAAACACATCATAACTGCATCAGAGCTGGCTAACTCCACCTTGTATACTGCTGTAAGTAAAGTGCCCAACGCAGTAAAAGCCTTCTATAATTGATTTTTGTGGGCACCTCGGGGTTACAAGCTGAAATTTTCACAGAATGAAGGTTTTATTATATTAATTCAAAATCCGAAGGTAGTCAAAAATTAGAACGGGCAAAAGGGCAGTATACCTAAAAATCGAGATTATTATATGAACGTGTATGATATTAATTTATGAATGTTTTCATATAAAATTCATCTACATTTTTGTTCGAATTATATTTTTTATCACTGCTTGAAATAGGCAGATTACGTCGGCCCTTACGGCAAAATAAATAAAAAAATTGAAATATCTCCCTTCAAACTTGGGCAACATCTGATTGAAATATACTCATTTTTGTATTCACCTCGCATTCTCTCCGAAATGAAGGCAAAAATCAAAAAGAATTATTCTTGCAAAAAGTTTGCCTTAAGTATCTAGAATATATATAGTGCGCCAAGCGAGTGAACCTTAACAACGACTGAAGGGGGTAGAGGACTAGCACGTAAAAAATCTTGCCTTCCCATAGGCGCACGAGGTTATTCTTACCATATTATTATTGATAATATTGATTAGTTTAAGACGTTAAAATTAATTACAGTTTTTTTTTATATTACAGTCTTATAGTACAAAATATGTCATATAATAATATCTCATTTTTATAATAAGGATAGTATTCTATGATATTATTTGTTGTATGTATTACATAAATATGTTGTAGTAATAAGTAGAGTTCGTTTCCCGAAGGTTTTGTATTTACGTCATTAATGACGTCGTTTAATTTGGAAAAAAACGGTTTATCGTAGCTAATTCATATAAATTCTCTAGCATTCAATAATTTTTGTATTAAAAGTTAGGCAATATTGAAGCAAGTATGTTCCAAAACGCTCTTTGTAGAACGTTCGGAATTGTTATGTAATAAAAATTTTAATTTAGAGAGTTCAGTTAAGAGAGTTATCCGAAATATATAAAAATTAGTTAACCGCGTATAATAATCACCAAATGCAAGAAAAATATAAGAAATGTTAAAAATCTTCAAAGATATCATCAAATTAAGGGTCTGATGATATATAGGTTGTGTCGATTTTACAAATTTTCTTTTTTTTTTCGCTAGAATAGGAGTGTCCTATAGAGTAACTTAAGCCAAAAAAATCGGAGGATTCGCCACATTTGAGCAGAAAAAATATCCGCGTTTTGAGCCTAAATTTCCCTAGAAGGGCAAACTTCCACTACGACTTTCGCAGGTGTAACGTGAAAATATTGAAATTGTAACGTGAAAATAATGAAATTTTAGTAACCGACACCGGGGGCCTGGCACAGTGTTTCCAAAAGTTGCACATTTTCTTATGGGGAATAACAGTGTTGTTTACTATTATTTGAGTATATTTAATATTCCACTTCACGCATGACCCTCCGCTAGCTTCGGGGGTGCAACCAAACAAAACTAACCCAAACTAACCCAAGGCATGCCGGAAATAATAAAAAATTTAAATTTGTCAGTCGAAAATGCAAATATTTTTTAGTTTGTTTTTCCTCATTTGGGAATGTCTTGGGTTAGTTTGGGTTGAGTTTGTTTGGTTACGCCCCCGGAGCGAGCGGAGGTCCATGTATGAAGTGAAATATTTGACGAATATATACATACAAAGGAATAGTGTAATCGAATGAGTGTCTCTTTTATTCCGATGAATGAATGCAAATGCACATTGAACAAACATCCAAGCAGCCACGTTTACCATACGGCGGGCAATGATATCATTATGGCAGGATCGACCATCCCTTCATATTCATTCAATCGGACTACTGGGGGTCTCGGTCAACAGCAATATGTCCTGACATGACCACGTTGCTAACGTCGCAAAATCAGCCTCCCAGAAGCTTGGTACGCTATTTCGCAACAAAAAATTTATACACCGCAGCAGTTGCTCTTGCTTTGCAAAGCGCAAATAAGACCCTGCTTAGAATATTGCTCACACATCTGGGGTGCCACGCCAGAGCACACCCTAAAGCTACTGGATTTCGTTCAGAAGAGAGTTGTGCGTCTCGTCGGTGACCCGGAGTTGACCCGGAATCTGAATAGTCTGGAACATCGCAGACATGTGGCCGAGATGTCTCTGTTTTACAGACACTTTAACGGCAGATGTTCCCAGGATTTGGCTCGCCTTATCCCGCCCCTGACAACGCCTGTCAGACAGTCACGATAGACGGCAAGAGCGCACCGGTTCGTCGTACAACTGAAAACAGCTAGAACATCGCTTTACAAGAACTCCTTTGTCTGGCGCACTGCATCACTGTGGAACTCAATCCCAGAACGCATATTCGGATGTAACAAGCAAGATGTCCATTCGACTATGCCGAACGTTTCTTCATATGTGACGTGCATGATAGCATTTAGTCGGATGTCGTGACTGTTACATAGAATCAACAAATAAGTCTTCAATTATTTAAACACTTCATGCATGGCCCTCCGCTCGCTTCGCTCCCTATACGGGGGCTCAACAAATAGAAACTAACCAGTTGCTAACCAAAACTAATCCAAAATTTTTATTTTACTTTTTTAATTTTGGGTTAGTTTTGGTTAGCACTTAGTTAGTTTCTGTTTGCTGTCCGTAGCGAGCGAAGCGAGCGGAAGGCCATGCATGAAGTGTTAAAATAATTGAAGACTTACTTGTTGACTCTATGTAACAGTCACGACTCTGACTAAATACTATCGTGCACTTCACATATGAAGAAACGATCGGCATTGTCCAATGGACATCTTGCCTGTTACATGCGAATATGCTCCCAGGACATCTGTTCCCCAAACCAAATATTCAAGAACCGTGTCAATCAACATCTTCACATACACACCGCTCGTCGAGCAATATAGGATGTGCTACTGCAATAAAAAAATCATTGACCGAAATAAAAAAAGAGTAGAGACATTTATAACACAGCTTATTCACTACCAGCTAGTCAACTCTATCGAAATCGGAAAGTTGGAGTGTCGGGCACTGCGCCCTGAGCGGTTCAGTTCCACAGTTGAATTTAAAATGAATTTTCGCTTCAAAATACATGACAAATTCGTCCGAAGCCTCGGCTATAGCCCTGAGAGGTTCGGAAATTTCGGATTTTTATAAAATTGTGCGTTTTAAAATAGTTTTTAAACAGATTTTAGACGATAAAATAGTTATATATGCAACAAGTGTGTAAAGTGAACATTTTCTATGAATGGGAATATTGATAAAAAAATATAATTGAAATTGAATAAAAAAAGGGTACTTTACACATGAGTAGCATACAAAATTTTTTCTACTACCGAAAAATATATGAAAAAACAAAAATATTATTAAATTACTTTACGCACTAGTGCGTAAAATAAATTATTTTACGCATTGCCCTAAATGTCAAAAAAATGTCAGATTTACTTTACGCACTAGTGCGTAAAATAACTTATTTTACGCACTGCACATAAAAAAGCCTATTTTACGAATCTTAGAGAGTGCGTCAAGTGAGTACTTTACGCACGCTAGTAGAAAAAGCATATTTTAAATTAAACGAACTGTCAAAAGTAGATATTATTCAGATGCCCAGGCGTTTAAAACAATATTTAGTCATGACCCTCTTCTAAAATTTGCAAAATTTGGTTATTGACTTTCCCAAATCAAAGGATGCCGCCGCAAGATGACTAGCTGGTAGTGAATAAGCTGCGCCTATAGCGCACCATTTTTCTAATGAATTTTGCTAACGAAACTACAGTAAACGTCTGGCAACAGTGTGCCTTCTTAAAAATCTTTGTTTTGGCTATTGTGACAGTTGACAGTAAAAAGGAGAATGGATATTTACAAGTAAAATTTAATTTTGTTTAATGGGGTTATGGCTATGAGTCGCTTTAAATTAGGACTGCAACAAAACGGAGGTCTCTCGTTCGACGCAAATGTATCCTAGTTAATATTTTCACCCGACAATTGTTTTTCAGATGTGTTTTGTCTAAATTTCTAGTGCTTTTGTGAAGTGGTGCTGAAAATTTGTGTCAAAACTTGAAATTTGAGGGCATTTTTTCGGTTCAAATGTAGCGGATCTTTCGATTTTTTTGGCTTAAACTACACTATATAGGACACCCCCTTTCTAGTGAAAAAAGATAATTTCCAAAATCGACAAAACCTATATATCACCAGACCCTACAAACCAAATAATATAAATAACCACACAGTTCGGCATCGGCAATTTCCACGCCAATGGCTAAAGCAAGTCGCTGCCGAAATTTTAAAATATGTAAAAAAAATTTGGTGTTGGTCTAGGGTCAAAGTGTATTTAATATATCCTGCGACCAATCACCAAATTGCCTCCGCGCTAAAAATCAAGTAAACGTCGCACTGTTGCCTATTGTCGCGTATTTTAAATAGCTTGAAGGCGAATAAAATATAAACATTATAAATATTATAGTATACTTATTGCGTATTTCGTATTTCCCTGTGTAAATAAAATAGTAAATAATAGAAGACAGTAGTATTAAGGAAAATAACAAAATTAAGTGTTCAAGTAGGAAATTTAAATATGTAAATTCACTATAGGAAACTAGACAGAAAATAAATTAAAATTATTGGGACAAAATGTGGCAGCATCTAAATATGCCAGGACATTTTTTGCCCGCATTCCTTCCGTCCAGGTTCTTTCATTTGGCAAACAGTAGGTGCAAGAATAATTTTTTTTTCTCAAATGGTAATGGAAAAATAGTATTAAATGAAAAAAAAGTAATTTTTTTCAAGCCGCGACCGTCGGATCTCGCGCTGCCCCAGTAGTCTCGCATTTCACTTTTCTTCATAGCTCCCTCTCTCTCTCGTCTATTGTACAATATAATAAGTGGTTTTACACATTACGGGTTAGAATACTAATAATAATAATAGCTATTATTATTTGAATAAAGTCAATGAAGACATTTTCGATTATACTGAAATTTATTTTTCCTATCCTTTTCCTAGCTGGCTGCTAGGCAATAAAGCAGTAGAAAACAAATTATATACTTAATGCAACTACTATTAAAAAAAGGACTAGCTTTTATTCAAAACAGAAAAACTCAAAATGTAAAAAAAATCTTTATAATAACAAAATCTATTCATCTTCACTGGCTGTACCTTCTTCAGGAATAGACACAATGACTTCAATATTGCCTTCCAGTAATTTTTTTGCATGATCCTATGCAACCTATTTAATTTCTTCTAGCGTTGCTTCCATACAATCTAATTGAAAATTATTTGATTAAGTTTTATTATGTACCTATTTAATCTAATAATAATCTACCTTTTTTACATCCACATGCAATAAATACTTTTGAATCCGAAGGAAATGCTGGAAGTGTTGTTAAAATTGGGGATAATACTTGGATATCACCTGCCTCCTCAAATTTCCATCCGCATGCTGTCACCTCTGGTAATAGGGGATTTGGTTCTAAAGAACTGAAGCACACCTTAGTTTGATAATGTGCTCTCAGACAGGGCTGGACTGGGCCTGAAAATTGGCCTGGGCGCCAAATGGGATTACCGGCCCTCTCCTCGGGCTCTCATATTTATTTTTAAATAGGAGTAGGCGTTTTAAAATTGTATGAATTTATGAATTATTTTCATTAGATGCATAATTTTGAAAAGGAGGGGTATACAAAAAACGCAATATTGGCCGTGTTTCGTTCTAATTTTCTTTTTCAAACTGCTGCACTGCAGTTTTTGCAAAACAATCGCCCAGCAATTTTTTTAAGTTTCAGAACAAATTTATAAAACAATTACTTATAAGAGGTAAATTTTTTTCAAATGTAGAAATTTATTTATTAAAATGAATGTGAAAATTGGATTCGCAGTTGCTATTACTACAAACTTTGACCATGTTTTAACGCAATATACAGGATGGGACAACATAATTTTTACAGAGGCATTATCGAACAACTGATTTTATTTTTGAGAAACTCTCAGACACGCCGCGCCGAATTGATTAATAACATGGTCAGCTTCATACCTGCTTCCCTCTAATAGGGGGTGACAGCACCCCTAAATTGCTAAATGAAAAGGGGGTGTTGAATGATATCTCGTTTAAATGGTCTTTTTAATTCCTACATTTTGAGGTTTCAATTTTTAAAATTGATCAAGCCGTTACAAAGCTATGGGCCCTTTATTCTACGTCCTACGTCTTTTTTCGACTAACCCAAACTAATACACCAAAAGCTGAAACACATAATATTACTCTGCTAATGGCGGCGGCGCGATTTGCCTTCTAGAATAATAGAAGCGCTAACTAGCTAAGACTACACATTGCATGTAATAGAAAAAAAAAAATCGGGAACTATTTATTGACTCGGCGCGCGGCGCGCCGCCGCTGGCTGCCGCCGATCAGTGTTGCCGTTGCAGTATAATTGTACTGAATTCAGCACCAAAAAAAATCTGTACTTTCATACAACTTTTTAAAATATTACGAAATTCAGTACAAAAAATAATTCTTCGAATTAGGGTGCAAAAATCATAAAGTTAATTAAATAATGTGAAGAGAAGAATAATTATTTGGTAACATATTTATAATATTATTTCAAATTAGGTGGCACCGCGCCATTTAATTGGACGTCTGCTATGCGTGTCTTGCTTGTGAATTCGCATTTAGTTAGGGAAATCACCGAAAACATTTGTTATACAAAATATATCGTTTTGATTAAATTTTTGCTCATTTTATTTTCAATTTTCAACATTAATAAACATGCCACAACATAAATATATATGATTTTTAGTACGTCATTAATATAAAATTTTAAAATGTATAGCCTTATTGGGTAATAAAAAAATATCTACCACTGTAAATTAACATTGGGTTCATTTAGAACTGTCTCAGTACATTTTTGAAAGAAAATCGGTACATTTTTGGTTGGTTAGTGGTTGCTTTGAGATTTAAATTTTTTAACGTTTCTTTCGTTAGGCTTTTTTTTGGCAAAGCGACCGGCCCATTTTTGGATCCGCCCCACCGGGCGGTCGCCCGATCGCCCAGTCCGGGCCTGCTCTCAGACTGTGAAATTTTAAACTATTTTTTGTAGGGCTAGTTTTTTCAATTAGCGATGAAGAGGCCAATAGTGTCCTTAAAATATTAATAGACGAAATGTTTGGATTTGTTGAAAATAATTTTATGATAAATTTGTCTATGTTTTTGAACATGACATCTGAAAATTCCTGGACCCCAATACCGGCTAAATAATCGGAATAATTTAGATAAATTTTCCAACATTTTATTTTTGCTAATCCTGAAAACTGGCTGGTTGTATGACAACCCGTTAGAGCATGAAATGCAGCAGGATATAGGGCGGCATTTAGATTTTGTAAAACAAATTTTATACCAGTTTAGTTAACTCATTCATTACTTGTAAAATAGTAAATGCGTAATAAACTGTGACCAGAGAAGTGTTAGTTGTTTTGATGTTTTTTCTATGATTGTGTGATTAAAACATTATTTTCTTTGTCGAAAGATAAAAGCTAAGTATTTTTTTAATACATTTTATAACCATATATTATATTACAATACACTTTGAAAAATGTGTCTTAGAAGTCTTACGCCGGGTCCAGATCAAGTAGACAAAATGTGAACAGGATTTTAACACAAAGACACGACAAAATTGCGACACAAAAAATAAGGTATTCAGACAAGACAAAATGGAGACAAACTGTCTATACCAACAGGACAAAAGAGCAACAAGATTTATTGTTAGTAGCTAGTAGTTTTATGTTTGTCTCCTCGTCATCTAATGTTGCTACAAAAAACTCAAGATTTTTTGGATGAGACCTAAAAAAGCGAGATTGTTATTACATAGATAAATTGTTAGTTGAGTTACGTGAGGATAATATTGAACTATGGTGAGATTCGCTCAAGCTTTAAGACGAAAATATGATATGCCTTAAGGGTCCTGCAGTTGGCAAAATACATACTATCTCTAACTATAGAAATGTTATAAGTGTAATATAAAGATTCACTGATCTCCTACTTTTGTCAACGCACACTGGCCACACTGACTGCGCCGATAATTTGTCGTAAAGTACACAGGCAAAACCCTATGATCTTTACCGACTAGAGACGGGACTAGTAACATGTTCCGGATTTGGAAACCAAACTAAAATTAGGCAAAAATGACCCAGAAATGTATCGGATTAGTCGCTACATTGCATTGTCGCGAAACTTGAATGTTTCTGTTTTGTCGTTGTTTTGTCTGATTGGTCCGGATCAGACAGTAGGTCTATACATTTAAAAATGAAAATATTAGGAGAGACGTACGTTCTAATACGTATAATTTTTTTGCTTATTTTCGCCCAAACTTAGTCAGAACTTACAGTATGAATGGTAGTTTATATTTTTTATAGGTACATATTATTAATTTTTGTTTTAATTTTTTTTTATTCATATGAACAACGCTAATGAATTCTGTTAATACAGTTTCTTTTTTTTTTTGTCAGATGTCAAACAGAAAGAAGAAATGGTTTTCTGGAGCACAATATAAAAAAGAAGAAATTAAAAAAAGAAAAAAATTAGGCGAATTTCCGGAAAAATTCTTAAAAATTGAACCAGTTCCGTCAACAACGTCACCAAGTCGAAATATTTCACACACTTAGTTGTTACTTATCGAATATTTTTAGCTTTGCCAGCAACAGTTACCAATTTAAAAATAATAAAAAATATCTGAGATCTCTCATGTCACAGGAACGGCTCAAAAAATTGGGTATAATAGCAATTGAAAATGATACCTGCGAAAATTTAGGTTATGACGAGTACGCAACAACAAAAGCCAGAGAATCTTTTATGTAGTAAAAACCAATTTAAAATTTTGTGTTCGTACTGCAACCTGCAATTTGGATCATGCTTAGATAAAATGCAAAGCTTTTGTTGTGTATGTATTTTGTTTTTCGTTTGTTTCAGTTTTCTATTTTTTATTAAAAGTATTATTAGTATTAACTTTTTAATTACCTTCATATTTTTTGATTATAATTATTAAGGTTTAAATTTTGTTTTAATGATGTTACATGTTAAATATTAGTGATTATTTAATGAAATATTTTTGTTAAAAAAATGTAGCTTCTTTAAAATATAGGGCGGCATTTTTGGGCTTGCACAAAGGCGGCAGAGGTATTAGGACCGGCCTTGATTGCTGTTTTGATATTAAAATGCTTACCTCTAATGTAGGTAGGTATACAAGTGATAGTGATTTTTAAGTATGTACACATAAAAACTAGGTACCGATTTATGTCAATTTTGTTGTCAAAGTCAGCGCTTTTTCTTCTTATCGGTTGTAGCGTAGCCATACAAAGTGATGTCATTTTCAAACATTCTGTATTATATGGAAAAATTTATTTTGAAAACTCTTAAAATTTAAAGGTATACAGGGTGTCGCGAAATTAGTGGATGAAACATCAACCATGTATTTATCGGTCAAAAATAACTAAAATTTTTCTTATAAATATATATATCGGGAAGGGAGCTAGAGCCTCATAAAAATGGACCCCTGAATATGGTTTTCTTTAATTATTTCCGAAACGGTGTAAAATAGAGTTTTACAATTTTGGGATTCTACTAACTTTAATATTCTGAATTTAAAAATGGAATTAACAATAAAAAATTTTAGTCAGGTGTGAACATTTTAGGGGGTGAATTTAAAAATTAACTTTTTTTGGGCTAACTTTTTATATATTTTTTCTTCAAATTTCGAAAATTTGATTTTTTTTCGCAAAAAAGTGCCTTTTAGTTTGTTGCGCTAGGACGCAGCGTTTTTGATAAAAACGGATTTTAAAGTATACTGACTGTCAAAAACGGGTGTAAAATGGTAAAGTGATATTCCCCAAAAATTCCTTTTGACGTTACAAAACTTATTATTATAAAATAGTAAAAACACTTGTTCCAGAGAAAAGTTATGACAGATTTTCAAAATTTGGTAAACCATAGCATTCAATTTACACCCGTTTTTGGCAGTCGGTATACTTTTATAATCCGTTTTTCTCAAAACCCTGCGACCTAATGATACGAAATAAGAGGCACTTTTTTACGCATTCAAAATTTGAAAAGAAAATAAAAAATAGGCCACAAAAAAGTTGACGTAAATTTTTTAGATTCACTCCCAAAATGTTAAGCACCTGACCTGACTAAAAGTTTCTATTTCTTATTCCATTTCCGAATTCTAAATATTAAACTTAGCTTACTTAGGGGAATTCCAAAATTTTAAAACTCTATTTTACACAATTTTGGAAATAATTCGAAAAAAAAAACATCTTTAAGACGCCCTAGCTCCCGTATATGTTTATAGAAAAACTTTAAGGTATTTTTGACCAATAACTACAGGGCTAATGCTTCGTCCACTAATTTTGGGTCACTCTGTATAGGTATACGGTATATACTGTATAAATGGATATGGTCAAAGGTGGCCATTCATCTTTTAATATACTAATCTGACACGGTTGTACCCGAAGCAGATGTCCAGTTGTTTTAATGGATACGCGATGTTTTATTACCTTGTAGATATTAAGAAAAATGTGAAAACTCATGGCTGTTTATTGCTTGGAAATGGCTCAAAATAAGTTATCTACATAATTACATATTATGTACATAACAGTATAACATTTCTTCTAGAATCTTAAAAAGAAACAGCCCAATTTAAAATAAACAAGCGTTATACCCGGATTTGCACGATTTTTCAATTTTTTGTTTGATTGGAACCCGTTGGCATAAATTGCCAATAACATACATAAAAATTTGATTTTTCAGAAAAATAAGTTTTGAAAATTCAACAAATAAAAATATTTTTCGAGACCGAGCGAGAGTATCGTGACCTTGGTCTCGGTCTCGATCGGTAAGTCTCGGTCTCGGTTCTAATTCCCAGGTCTCGATCTCGTTTTCGAGACCGAGACCATAGTCTCGTGAACCCCTACACAAAGCAAAATAAGTTATAAGTAGCACTCTACATGAAAAGTAGTGAGTTCACATTTTCTGCATCAAAACTATCCATGTGCACAGATAGGTTAATAAACCGACATTAAATTTGCGCGTCCAGTAGGGCTTCTTTAAAAAGCCGCGCCGTGTGGGTCCACGTGCTGCACTTAACCTCAAATATTTAATACCTCTAATTGCTTTGTGGAAATCTAGTTTACTGCATACAAAATGGAAACGGCTCCAATGTTATCGTCGGTTGGTAGTGGAAGGAAAATAGTGCGTGATACATCAAAATGGGAGTGCATATTGGCAAAAAACAAAAAGTAGGTTAGTTTTTATATTGTTACTAGCATGTATACTGAAGTATCCCTTCTTTCATACAGACACCGTCCTAAGTCTCTACCAGCAGCGCTTCCAAAATGCATCCATAAGAGAAAAACGGTTTATTGCTCGGACGTAACAATGCATGATGTAAGAAAGTTTCATCAATAATTTTACTCGCACACGACTATAGTAGACCAATATAACTTTATTTTTAAGCATACAATGCAGAGTGTGCCAAAACGCAGGCGTATGACAAATAATATTCGCAGTAGGACAATCTCATTGGTTTTTTGCATTAAGACAAAGAATGGTATGCAACAAATTTGCAGCATTGCATTCCAGTCTATACTCGGCATTTTTAAATTCAGAATTCAAAATATCAGCAAAAAGTTTTTGAACACTGGAATGCAGGCAAAAGAAAATAGAGGCGGTGACAGAAAATCAAAACAGTATGAGCCCAAATTAAAGAGGGTGATTCATTTTATATTAAAATTAAAGTGCATACGAAGCCATTACCCTAGGTCACAAAAACAGTACATGACAAGTGACTGCAGCATTAGGAAACTTTGAAGGTTTTATTGTCAAGAAAACAAAGATCTGCCCGTAAAATACGATTCTTTTAGAAAAAAATGTGTAGAGAAATTCAACATAAGCTTTAAAAGTCCAACAACAGATGCATGTTCTGAATGTATAAGGCTGAAGGAACAGATGGCAAGCCTGGCATCTAGTGAGGTAAAGGCCGAGGGGGTAGTCACTAGGGTAAAATTTGTGACAAGATTGCGAAAAATAAGGGATTGCGAGGGATTTCGAAATATTGCGAGGGATTGCGAGGGATTTCGAAAGATTGCGACGGATTGCGAGTTTGTGTATAAGATTGCGAGAGAATTCCAAGGATTGCGAAGAACTCCCAAGGATTGCGAAAGACTCCCAAAGGATTGCGAAAGACTTACAAGGATTGCGAAAGCGTTTTCATTTTCTTTTAAAGTGTCTTGCAAGTTTCAAAACGTATACTTAGTTTTACGGTCGGGTTTAGGGAACTATAGGTAGGTTTGTTATGGAAACTAGAAATATTCTTCAATATGAAAATATAGATATTAGAATTGTTAAAACCTGGACTTGATTAAACAAAATTCATCAATAGAGATAAAATATTTTACATTACCAACCACGTTCAAATTTTGGGCCCCAATTAAAAGCTATCCTAAAAATTAAAAAAGAAATACAAAAGTTCTAGGGTAGTTTATCTATTATATTTTGTTAATTATTATGAATCAAACCAATGAGCTTACAGGAACGACTATAAGGAAAAAAAGTAGGCGTAAAAACAGTAATTAATCACTTCTGATCATACCCGACGTAATGGAAACTGTGTTAGGTATTTTAAATGGAACAACCTGTATATTTTTGCTATTTTCGATTTTACCTATTCATCAAAATCTAAGTCATGTAACCCTCCCTATACCTATCTATGATAGTTTCGGATACAGAACGTACTACTAAAATTATTTAAGTGGATGGATTTCCGGATTGCCTACAGGTAAACTGAAAGTTAAAGTTTTAGTAGTTTAATAGTTAATCTACCGCAAAAATTTGTCCGATGTTTCATTTAAAATAACAAAGTTTCTATTATTTCTGGTTGGATCGAAAATGACCCATTAATTATTGCTTTTACTCCTATTTTTTTCTTGATGGACATTCCGGTAAGCTCCCCATATTTCGTATTGATATATTTTTGTATAATTAAATAAAACGCCTGGTTAGTAATCTCGCGGTCACCCGGTATACAGGGTGTCCTATTTCACTGCTTTTTGATGCTCAGTTGTTTATTTCAAATTTATTATAAGATAAACAGAAAAAAACATAACTTATTTGGATTAGACTGTGCTTTAATGCAAAATACCTAGATGCAAATATTAAAAAAATTAATATCAAAAAATACAAAAAAAAACTTAAAAACATAGGTAAGTATGACCCCAATACGCAAAATTGACCTCAATAAATTAACTTTAAAATGGTCTAGTTCATAAATAGCAGGTCAGAAAAACAGCCAAAATCAGAAATAAGAACTTGTGCATTTAATTACAAATAATCTTTGAAGCTATTTTTTGCAGCCTTAAATTTCTGTTCGATTTCTAATTTTTGATGCCGTTTTAGATTAAAATGCTCAATTTTCAATAGTGGTATTGGCTTATAAAATGTGAACTTATTTTCCACTATTTGAATGTCTTCATTTTTCTCTTTTGGCCAAATAGGTGTCGAGGGACGACTTTAAGGAATTTAATTTTGTTGGAGCTCTTATCAATCCATCCTCTACAACTCGACCAATGTACCATGTCCGTAAATAACACACTGCATAATAATTTTCCAAACGTATATCAATAGAGCCTTTGTTGATATTTTATCTTCTTTTTACTTCCTATTTTTGTTTTTCAAGGAACCTCCCCATTCGCTTGGAAGTCTTCCTGACTTGTTAGAAAAGAGCCAATAAACGAGTGGATTTCATTACTAGCATTTCTTTGTTGACTTTAACACCTAGAAAAGAACGATCTTCCTTTTGTTTCTTTTTGCTCCTTAATATTTAACTCAGTAATACCCGAGGTAATACCTTATAAATCCTCAAATGCATTATTTCCATTGTCAATATCTTGTCTGTCTTCCTCGTTTACCGTTTGCCCCTCTATATCTTGATTCATACCGAGATTCATACTCGGATTCATATTCATAGTTAAGATATTAAGGATATTAAATAAAAACTATTTTTTTATTACGCATGCATAATAATCAACGATTATCGCACCCTGCAGCGTGCTTAAAATGATGTTTATGATGCGCCTACTTTTTTAAAGGTTGCTATAGAAATATTTGATCATGTCAAATGTGACAGATTAATATATTCGTCAATATATCCTTTAAGTTTAATATTTAAAACATTTTTGAGATTATGATGCATTTGTAATAAAAAATAGCGTATGATATACGTGTATAAGAGGCCTTTAAAGCCCTTGCGACTTACAAAACACTCCACTGCGCGTCGTGTTTTGAAATATGTCGCGCGTGCTTTAAAGGCCCTCTTATACACTTATATCATAATATACTATTACGCATTTGCGCTTCTGTGTTCATACCTCGGTTCGGTACATATAATAGTATATTATATACCTAGGTTGAGAAGTAAGCCATTATTTACCGAGCACTTTTATATCCTGAGGCGCGTAGCGCCGAAGGATATAATGTGCGAGGTTAATAATGACCTTCTCAACCGAGGTATATATAGAATTTTTTTTACTACTAACACTGATATATTACCATATTTGATTCGATTTGATTTTTATATTAGTCATTTTCTACTTATTTTTGAAATAGTTCGAAATATCAGGTAGCCTGGAAGTTCAGTTGTCTAACTGACAGATATCGATAATCTCCTGACAGCTCCATACATAAAAGTACCTTCTTTCCATCTAAATTTTGACAAAATCGCATTATTAATAAGAATATTATGGGGAGTCATGAAAAATGAGTCATACTGTATATAATTTTTTTACTAATAGCACTGATACAATCCTTATAATTATTTGAATTAATTAGATTTTGAAATTAATCATTTCCTACTCATTTTTCAAATAATCCGAAATGACAACTAGTTGTCAAACTAACAAGTTTGACATTTTGACAGTTTCTGTTTCCGTTTCATTACTGACCTAGGTTTTTTTAATATTATTATTTACCTAGGGTAAGAAATGTTACTTCTCATTTGAGGAATGGAGTAAATAATGGTGATTTATCATGCTAGTGGTAAAAAAAATATATTTTGCAGGCCATATTATAGTTTTTGTCTATGATCTTTAAAACCGAGTTTAAATTATGTATTTCAGGTATCTTTATAAAAATCGATATGTAGGTTCTTCTCGCAACAATATCGTTTACTTAATTAAAAATTTAAAACTGATGGTGCTGGAATTTCTCATACAGGGGTGTATCAGTGGAAAGTCGAGTGATGGGAGTAAACAATTAATGTCTTACTAAATATACGTCAGAGTTATTTATGTAGCAGTGGAACACATACAGAGTGTGGCATAAGTTTGGAAACCCCTGTTTTATTTGGAAACCACAAATTCTTTTGCGACAAAATTAAGATCCCTCGGATTATCCGAAGTTCCTGATTTCAAAATGATATCGGCAGTGTTGCCACTCCGATTTTTCTCTACCATCATAGACAAATGTCCAATTTTAAATGGAACGTCAAATTTATTTTTTCTGCAATACAGAGTAAAACAAACTATTTTCTCATCATTAGGATCTCAAAAACCATAAGAGATACGAAGTATGTTAAATCGGGACAAAGTTGCGCAATTTAAAAGTCATTTATATGCCGTTGAGAATTTTACAAAATTCCGACTACCTCCAATGATATTCGTAATAAACCGAAAATCAGCTATTTTATTTTAATTTTGTTCTGACTTTATTTAAAGAGATAATATAAAATTAATTTAACATTATTGTTGCCATTTTTTTTCCTTTACAAGACGGTAGTATCATATTTGAAATATGGCGTTTCGTGTCCGGGCCCCCACCATCAACTTTTTTTTTTAAATACGGACCTGTGTTTTTTATCTCATTTTTAGAAGCCTTTGGCTTTCCAAAACCAACGATGTATCACACTTGTCCAATAGCGGTAACAAATATTCTCATAAGTGAAATCGAGTCAGAAAAGATTGCCCTCGAGATTGCCCTATCTCTGTCTAACACATTATTTCTTATGGAAAAAATCTAGATTTGTTGATTTATTAGCAAGTGTGAGACATCGTTGGTTTTGGGAGAACAAAGGCTTCTAAAAAATTAAATAGAAAATCCAGGTCCGTATTTAAAGAAATGAAGTTGATGTTGGGGGCCCGGACACGAAACGTCAGATTAAAAATTGATACTGCCATCTTATAAACAAATAATAATGTTAAATTCGTGTTATATTATATCTTCAAATAAAGTCAGGAAAAATAAAAATGAAATAGCTGCTTTTCGGTTTACTAAGAATATCTGCGGAAGTAGTCGGAATTTTCTAAATTTCTCAACGACGCGACATATCGATGACCCATAAATTGCGCAACTTAGCCCCCATATAACAGACTTCGTATCTCTTATGGTTTCCGAGATCCTAATGGTGAGAAGCAAATTTGTTTCACCCTGTATAGATTTCCCACTCCAATGCCAGTTGAGTATAGTTCATGTCAGATAGCTAGCAGCTCGGCTAGCAGTGTATAAGGGATACTCTGTATACGAACCGGTATTATACAGGGTGTTATTTAAGTACGCGGCCAAAGTTCACTCTTTGAGTGATTTTAGAACGAAAAGTTTATATAAACATAGGTCCGGAAATGCATTGTTTCCAAAATACAGAGTGTTCAAGTTTAAGAAAAAAACCGTTGACTTCTTTCTAATTTTGGTATTTATTTCGGATTAAGGAACTAAAAATACAACTTTTTTGTCCCTTGAATTATTTTCGTATCTTTCTTACTCTTTAGAGAAAAAAAATAAACACCACTACTTATTACATGTCCCTAGACTATATCACAAAAAAGGTGATTTTTTTTCTCAAAAACTAAGCAAGATACAAAGACACTACAAGGGATAGGAAAGTTGTATTTTTAGTTGCTAAATTTGAAAAAATATATGATTTTTCAAAAGTGAGTGACTTCCGGGACGCCAATGGACTTAAAAATAATTAATTATGGCTAAATTAGCTCCTTGTAATGTAAATACTACTGCCGAATTTTAACAAAATTGACCAAAAGAATCTTATTAAGATTTTTACAAAAAAAACTTTTTTTTTTAAGTTTGACATCCTGTATCTTGGAAACAGTGCGGATATGTGTTTATATGTTTATCTTAAAATCACTCGAGGAATTATCTCCTGAGGTTTGGCTACGTACTTAAATAACACCCTGTATTATTGACGACAATGAATTCAATTGTTGTCAACAAACGCGTACCATAAAAATACCGAGAAAAATACCTAACGATTTTTTATACGTGTTTATGACAAATACTATACCCAGTTAGCACGTAGCCGCTCCTTTGGTACTTTATATCATCTATTTTAACGAACATTTTTGTGGATTATATCCGAGGAATTAGAGATATTAAAAAAGATTGTTGCACATATAGATCCAACATTAGATGCCGTTAAAAAATAAATACCGCAAGCGGCTTTGATGGAATTGGAACTAGTCAAAACTCCTTACAATAAAAAGATATGTCAGCAGAGACGCCTTTTTCGGACCAAAAAAACTAACAAAAATATCAAAAAAACAGTTTTAAAACCTGAATTTTCTAATTTGACTGCTGTGGCATTAATGAACCCAATTGTAAACAATGAAAGCGTTTTATAATTTTTTGAATATCATTTTACATAATTTTAATTTACAGTTAGAATGCATATTTTGGTGATTAGAAGGTTGTTTTACAGGGCATCATCTGCGGTATTAGATGAAACTTTTTCCAAATAATCAATTAAAACAAAGAAATAAAACAAAATTTCTTATCGGTTTTGCTCAAAATCGGAAATGTTTTTATCTTTTTTTTATACAGAAAGGCGGGTAATTTAAATTTTGTTGAAAGCGTCAATTTTTGGTCTTATTTTTCTCAGAATTTAAATTAGACAGTAGTGGTCAACTTATTAAATATTCATATTAAATTAAAGTGTGTCATATTATCTACAGAAAAATGTCTACTACAGTCTACTTTCGTTTATAAATAAAAAAAAATCGAAAATGGTCTGAATAAATATTTACAATTTTTTTCAGCGCTTTAAATGCGTTGCTTCAAAAGATTTATTATTTAAAATCAATATTTTAATTTTATGTCATATTTTTAACTTTTTTGCTCCTTTGATACTTTTATCAAGAAAACATTTTTCTCAAATAAATAATAAAAAGTTTGGCCCCCATTATCTACGAACCGAGCTACGAACTCTTTGGTCACACTGTATAAAAAAATATGTCAGGGGCAATGACTTGTCCATTTATTTTAAAAAAATAGATATTTTTTTAAGTTTTCTTGAGTTTTACTTTTTAAACACATAGAAACAGTTAGAATAATTACATATCGGCTATTCGTCCAATTAATTTTTAATATGCTTAATTTGCGCAAAATGCATATACATATTATACAGTGTGTCCAAAAAAGTATGCAACATATGGGAAACTTTTTTATTATTGGTTTCTCAAAAAATTTCGAAATGGTGCGGAGTAATAAAACCTACTTATAAATGCAAAACGCTAACAGAGTGGTCAAATAAATTTTTGTGATTTCTAAATATTTAGCCACAGCTGTTATAGCCTGCTGTATTATATTTTAACCATTCCACCTTGTTTTGTATGGCAATCCCGCTGCAAACAATAGGCTTTATTAGCAAAGGGGCCATTTTCTACCTGCAGTAGCGTACGTTTGGGTATTTAATTTAAAATACCTGTTTTACCTAAGTACTTTTATTTATTCACTTATTTATGTATATTCAAAAACAGTTAGTATTACTGTAACATTTTATCACATATAATATTTATATAATATAATATGTAGAGAACTATGGTATATCATTTTCGTCGTCAGAAAAATCCGTCGAATCTTCGTCATGTTCCAAGGATATAATTAAAGGCTCTACAATTAGGTCAATTAAATGGTCTAGTTTCCACATTTTTTCTCCTTCTTTTATAACATGCTCAATACACTTACGCCATTTTTCAGAATCGACATTTTTTAAAGATTCCTCAAAGATAATTTTAACATCTTTCATTTTAAACGTCGTGTTTCTCCTTGCTACATAACTTTTTACTTGGGCCCAAACAAGTTCAATGGGATTAATTTAATTCGCAATGATACGGAGGCAGACGAAGAATAGTAATATTTCGTTTCTGTGCAATTTTGTCAACTACATACTCGGTGAAACGAGCTTTATTTGAGGACACTATGGACAACAGTTCCTTTTTCACCATACTTTCATCAAATGGTATGCTATTCTGTCTAAACCACTGAATAATATCCGATTTTCTCCATGAATTAGTTGGTATTCTGTCAACTTTTCTGGAATGATAACTCGCATTGTCCATCACTATCACAGAATTAGGTGGAATGAGATCTAACATTTGTTCAAAATATTCTTCGAACACATCGCCATTCATGTCTTCATGGTAATCGCCAGAATGATTTGACTCAAACATTAACAAACCGCCCTCAACAAAAGCATCAACACTTCCAAGGTGTGTAATAATCAGTCGCTTTCCTTTCCCAGATGGTGGTTTTAGTCCGGTGGACCAGCCTTCTCAGAATGCTTGACGAAAACTTGAAATATTTTTGTCTTGCCAAATCTTCCCAACCGTATATCCTTCATTAAGCCATGTTTCGTCCAGATAATAAATCTTTCTATTCTCACTTCGAAACTGCTTTATCTGTCTTAAGTAATGTCTCCTCCAGCAAATAATTTCACCTTTTTCGATTAGGAGCGATTTTCTGCTTTGTTTTACCCAGCTGAAATTCATTTGTTTTAAAGTTGTCCACAATTTCTTCCTGCTTATCGTTGGAAACATATTTTAGTCTTGCTTCAAGGCTCCTAAAATTTTGTCGATGGTTGGTATTTCCTTATTAAAATAAAAGGAATGTACTGTTCTTCTAATTATAAGTTTGTAGCCTTCATCGATAGGCACCGTCTTTCTTCCTGAAGATGGTATAGGTGGTTTTACAGCTCCACTTTTTCGTTCACACCTTATTTATATATCGACGTTTTTGAAACACCCGTCATTTGCGAACACATTTCCACCACAGTATCAACGCTATACAGAGGATTTTGATGTTTGAGGGCGTCATATACATTAAGAATAATATTCTTTTCGTTAACAGAAAATGGACATTTGCCCGCTGGTTTCACTGGAGAGAGAACTGAATTAGCCATTTTAATTGAAACTATGAAATGAAACAAACACACTGTGTCTTCTTCGGAAGAACAAATATAACTAAAAATTACAATTACTTAAACTTTAGGGTATGCATACAAAAAATCGTCAAATTTGAATGTTTACAATAGTAATAAAAAAACCTAAGTGTGATAAATATAATGCTGGGAAAGTCCGAGTATTAGGACAGGTAAACGTTTAAAATATGTACGTATATGTACGTAATTATGTACGCCTATGTATCAGCCATCAGAAAATGATTTATTACTTCGCATCATTTCGAAATAGAGTATAGATAAAAGTTGTTGCTGGCCCTAAAATAATAAATGAGTATTTCCAATTTTCCGTACTGATTTTAGTGCGGGCGCAAATGTCATTTTTCCGAAATCGCATCAAGAGTAAAGTACCTTAATTTATAAAGATACAGCAAAATCTTATAAGGAAAAGTTCTTCCAAATTAAAAAAGTAAATTTGAGTTAAGTACATCTAATTTTAATTTTTCTTTTTTTTCTCGATTTTTTCTTAAACGTTAGGCCACTGGAGAATGTTTTGTTCTTTTGTTATTAGTATACTTGCCAAGTAACTTCAAAATTTATTTAAGATAGAAATTAGTTACATAGTTGCATAATGTTGCAGTTTTTCCAGAGGTAATAGCCAGTTTAGGTATCAGTGTGTTGCAAACACATTTAAACACTTTTGATTCAAAATTTTTTCCACTCAAAATCATGAATATACTCAACTCTTTTTATATCATGTAAAACAACTACTAATTTATTTATCTTTTGCACCCGATAAGTAAAATATGCCCAAGTATCCTAAAAAGCCATTTAAAATATTTGGTCGTGAAGAGTAGGCCATGCATTTGGAATAAAAACAAATAAATAGCAATAATTTTACTTCGCTCTGACATATGAAATTAAGTATTATTGAGTCAGTCATTCCAATTGTATTTTGTGATAATTATTGTGGACAATTATATTGGACTAAAATTGTTTAAATGTGTTTGCAACACACTGATACCTAAACTGGCTTTCATCTCTGTAAAAACTGAAACATTATGCAACTATGTAACTAATGTCTACTTTAAATAAAATTTGAAGTTGCTTGGCAAGTATACTAGTAACAAAAGAACAAAGCATTCACCGATAGCGTAACGTTTGAGAAAAAAATTAAAAAAAAAAGGGAAATTAAAAATTGATGTACTTAACTCAAATTTTATATTTAGATAACTTTTTTAATTTGGAAGAACTTTTCCTTATAATATTTTGCTGTATCTTTATAAATTAAGGTACTTTACTCCTGACGCGATTTCGGAAAAATGACATTTGCGTCTGCACTAAAAGCAGTACGTAAAATTTGAAATACTCGTTTACTGTTTTAGGGCAAGCACCAACTTTTATGAAGAATAAAATTTTCTGAGAATCCAATAATAAAGAAGTTTCTCATATGTTGCATACTTTTTTGGACACACTGTATACCGAATTATTATTGTAAAAAAAATATGTTCGTGAGTCAGTCGTAAAATCACACAAAAAATAGCTGAGCCTAAATTTAAATATTGCGCCCTTTATTTTAAGTACCTGAGTTTTTTTTTGTAAAATCCTGTATCGCGTTTTCTCAAGAAAGACACCTATATAGATAAACTTAAATTTTGGCCAAATAACTTTTTATTTCCTGATCGATGCTGTTCTGAATATTGCGGTAAAACAGATGCTTTAAAAAAATTACAGGACCGTACCTACGTTACTTTTTCTAAAATTGTGATTTTATTTGACACGGTTTTCTACCCCTAGGTACTCCATGAGCAATGCGATTTTTACAAAATAGTATATTATTTTATATGGAGGAAAAGTAATACTTTTCATGGCGCGCTCGTGTTTAACAGCCGAACGGAGTGAGGCTGGTAATAGAGAGCAAGCCATGAAAAGTAACTTTTCCTCCAAATAAAATATGCTATTTTTTCTTCAAATGTCGACAAATTAATGCAAAAAGTCTCTTTTTAATAGTAATAATTATTATTATTAAAGATAAGTGGGTTCGCAAGGCGGCTTAGACCGGTGCGGTGTCGGTGAATAGGCTCAGGTTGTTGCTATAGTAATGTAACATAAAGCTGTCAGTGGACACTGTCAACAATAATTATATTTTTAAAATTGCGTTTTCGATTGCGTTTTAATTCCGTATTGATAAGCAGTTATTGAGTAAGTTCGATTAAATAATAACCAATTTGTTCCTAAATTAGTGATTTTTAGAAATGCAGTCACACATTGAGTGATAAATACAAATTTTAGTTTAATAACTCTTGAGTTGTTGACGCTTATTTTGATGTTTGTTTGTATTGTATCTATGTTGCTATGATAACACTTTTACCTCCGCCGGCGGAAAAGTGAAAAGTAAAGCTCCGGCGGAGGAAAAACGAAACTTCACGGCCGCCTACACAGTCGAGTAATGACGGATTTACTGACGTTTGAAGAAAAAATAATTTTATTTAAGCAAAATCTTACTTTACGCTATCGTTGGATCATCCTGTACGGTTAATATTTTTCTTAAGTGATGTTTTCTTTTTTTCAATTTATACCAGCAACTAAAAATATATCAAGCAAGCTGCAATCCAATAAAAAAAAACAATTATAATCAGGCATAAATCGCCATTTGGAAAATATATCACTTTAGAAAAATATTTAACTATACTGTAATCCTTTAAGTTATTTTAAAAAACAAAATCGCACTATTTCCGATAATTAGGGTCCCCTAAAATAGTATTTGCATAATTATTATGACTCAAGTCGATTTCTTTTGCAGCGAGCCTAAAATCACCGTTTTAGAAAAAATGACGCACTTAAGTACAGTTCTGTAATAAGTACTTGTTTTACCGCAATATTCATAACATGACCAAAAAATTCATTAAAATCGTTCAGAAAATAAAAAGTTATGTGGTCAAAAATGTGTCCAACTTAATTGCTGGCTTAAAGTTATTAAGATAGATCAGACAATACGAATACGACGCGAATCGACGCAGTCTCCAACAACTTCCTTGAGCTCGATTTCCGCTGTTGCCGTTTGATTTGAAGATACAAATAGCTTTGACAATGCGCATGTCCAAAGGTCGAAAATTTGTAGTAAAGTCCGTTCAAGTCTATTGCGCTGTTACGTCATATCACTCCATCTTTCTTTATGCAATGAACGTATGTATGTACTAAATTGGTCCGTCAAATTGGAATCTTTGACATCGATTTGCGTCAATGTCAAAATATCATAACGAAAATAACAGATTTAATTCATTTATTGATTTGTTGGTAGTTGGTTCGTGTTTTACGCTAATAATTGCTAATAAAAATCGTTTTGAGATGCCCCACTGGTTCAGTGAGAAAGAGCAAGCTTTAATTTTAAAATTAGTGCATTATTTCACACGTGAAAAAGATGCTGGTAGGCCACTTTTACCCTGGAAAGCTGTGCGCACTGTAAGTAATATATTTTTTTTTTATTTATTTGATAATACTAAAAAATGATATCTCTAGAAAAAATGTATTTTTGATGTGTAAACATCTTACGCGGCGATATGAGGACAAATTTTGGCAAATGAGACGGAAATGCGCAAACCAATTCTAGCCGCTAGGGCGGTATTATACAATTTTGCCATTTAAAATCGTTTTTAAACGGATTTTAGACGATAAAAAGCATATTATTATTTTAAATTAAACGAACTGTCAAAAGTATCATTCAGATGCCCAGACGTTTAAAACAATATTGTCATAAGTATGTAAAATTGATAAAAACGGAACGTGCTCCGAAATAGAAAACAGGTACAGAGACATCTTTTGGCTAGTGTAAAAAATAACGTACGAGTCTATCTACGACGTACGGATCTTTTCTTTTGACGTCAGAAATTCTGACGTAACAGCGCAATAGCCTTGAATGCACTTTAGGTAGACGCGAGTGCTTAATAACCGGTTTCCTCTGGGTAGTTCGATGTTCACCTACGCCATGCTGATGAGAACCAACAAGTTCGAAAGCGCTCCTTGGCTGGTGAACGTCTAACTGCACAGAGGTTGCCATCCTTTGATGCAGAGCGAATTGATCTAAGCACAGCATCCGTTAAACCTAATTTCATTAGATGGATGCACCCCTACAGTGTAGGGTACCAAGACGGTTCATGCAATATTGCATACTTGTATATTTATATTCACCGTCTTTACAGTTGATTAGAACTTTCATTCAAATATAGATTACTTATGCCTGAATTTAAATTTTAAGCAACATAAAATAAATATTCTAAAACTAAAGTAAAAATCGGTAAAAATAGACATCTGAGGTCGGTCTAGCCATATATTATTGTTGAGTAAATAATGATTATTTTTTTGAAAAAATTAGGAAATCTCTGACTATCCCAGGTAAAACACTTAGTAATATTTCAAAATTGTACTCCTAGCCGCTAAACATTGATATACAAAATATGACTTTAAACGCTCTAAAAGATTACTCTGTTGCTCCCTATGCAGTGAATATACCCCTCAGTGTATGAAT
>MU193049.1:0-23024 GCA_016904865.1 Pissodes strobi
TTTTTTTATATGAACATGGGTCCGAAAATGCATATTTTTCAAGATACAGGGTTCAAACTTTTTATAAAAAAACAGTTTTTTGTTAATACCTTAAACATGATTTTACTGATTCTGTTGAAATTTGCCAGTGTTATCTGTAGTAATAAGGGGCTCATTTACCTTTAATTAGATTAAAAATATAAAGTCCATTGGCATCCCGGGGGGCATCATACCGAATATTATTGACAAATAAATGTGCGCCCCTGACTCTTTTAAACATTTTATATTTTTTTCGTATTAAGCAACTAAAAATGCAACATTTTTGTTTCTTTAATAATTGTTTTCGTATCTTGTTTCGTTTTCGAGAAAAAAAATAAAACCAGTTTATTACAGCATTTGATGTAGAATTTGGTGCCCTAAAGAAATGTAATAAACTGGTATTTAGTTTTTTTCTCGAAAACGAAACAAGATACGAAAACAATTAAAGAAATAAAAATGTTGTATTTTTAGTTGCTTAATACGAAAAAAATATAAAATGTTTAAAAGAGTCAGTGGCGCACATTTCTATGTCAATAATATTCGGTATGATGCCCCAGGGACGCCACTGGACTTTATATTTTTAATCTAATTAAGGCTAAATGAGCCCCTTATTACTACAGATAACACTGCCAAATTTCAACAAAATCAGTAAAATCATGTTTAAGGTATTAACAAAAAACTGTTTTTTAATAAAAAGTTTGACACCCTGTATCTTGGAAAAATGCATTTTCGGACCCATGTTCATATAAAAAAAAATTCATGATTTCTTATGTAGAATCACTCCTAAAATTATTCGAACGGTATTTCCGGACACCCTGTACATTTTCCTACTTTATGACCACTCTGTATATGCTAATTCAAGTTTTGATAGTATAATATTATTTTCTCAGGAAGCAGAACTTTTTATAAAGAGTAACTTTTTTGCGTAAAATCAACAATAAAGAAGTTTCCCATATGGTTCCAAGTTAGTGAGACATACTGTATATATATATATATATATATATATATATGTTGCAGCTTTTTCGATCCGTTTCATGGTAAGTCTCGCATTTCAAGCTGTGCTTCTAGTTTTGATTAGCTTCATCAATGGAATGAAATGGAACATTATGTCAAATGATAACGACAAACATACCTTTTTTTACACCTATATTTTAATTGATTTATTAGACATTGCTTTTCATTAAGATAGGAGTTTATAATCAATCAAAATGCAATAGCATAACATCATTCGGTCAATATTAAAGAGTGTCATGACCTTAAAATTTCTTATTTTTCCATAGCTACTATTTATAGTTGTGAAAACTAAAGTACTAATTTTTCATTAACGCGCTGGAATAACGTAGCATTTGGTGTCAGAACTTGGATTGTGAAGGCACCGGACTTGTGAAGTATTGTTCGAGGAGAAATGATACAATTACGACCGAGAAATGATACAAGTACGCCAACGAGAACATTTTAATTGGTGGATTCTGTAAACATCTTTTAACATTCTATGGTCAATACAAGGCAACCAACAGCAGAAATGGAGCAAATGTAAATGCTGAGAGGCTAGCGGATCGGGAAGAAGATGAACGTAACAGTACCGACTTCAGAAAATTTTACAAGACCAAGAAGACAAAAGGCAGACAGAACAGGATCAACTTCAGAAATGGATGCTGGATGTAATTGCAGGCGAGCTCGGAAGATTACAGAAAATATTGGACGGACAAAATGAGAAGTTTGAAAACAGAAGTAGACAGTATACAAAAAGAAGTAGGAGACGTACGGAAAGAAATGAAGAATTTACAGGCAGAAGTTACCAGACTAAAAAATCAAGAACCCACCGAGAGTGTATTCGCCACAGGACAGAATATCACACCTCCAACTTATGATGGTCAAACATCTTGAACAATGTACCAAAGACAATTTGAAGCCGCTGCTGTTGCCAACGGTTGGAACAAAGAAGCAATGGCTACATCACTAGTGGTAGCGCTTCGTGGATCTGCCCTGGAACTACTACAGACCATTCCCATCAGGCAAGGGGGGAAATATGACTTACTTGTAGCTGCCCTGGAGAGACTATTTGGAGACCAATTGTTTTTGTTAATTGTACTTCGAAGCTCAACTAATGCTACAGGCGTAAAGAAGAAACTGTGTAAATTCATATTAGCATTAGAAAGATATGAAAGTGGCTCATGAGAAGGACTTGTGATGTTCATTAAATCTTTAGCCACATTTACAAAGTAATAGTTTAGGTTCTCAGGTGAATTAGCGATTGTGCTAGATGAAGAAGTCTTATTCCTTAAGTCATTCACAATAGACCATGCCTCTTTAGCAACCTTACCAAATTTATCACGCCTCTCATTATAATAAATGTCATTGGCGTGATCATGGAAACGCACGTTCTTTGCAGATGTGCGTAAACCTTTAGTTGACCAGGGTTTATGCCAGGGTTTAAAGACAGCACAGTTAACGAATTCTGAGTGAAAAGATGACACGACATAGTTTATAGTACTAGAACTAGTTTTAGTTATTCTAGTTGGTGAGTTAATATGCATGATGATACCAAAAGACTCGAAAATGGACCGAAGAGATTCTTGAGCAGCACATACACTGGAAAAGTCAATATTAAGGTCGCCACACATAATTAATTTGCTTTTTAAAGGCAGAGACTCAAGCAAGCTCAGTAATCTTTGACTGAATATATGCATCTCAGCGTCAGGTGTTCTGTAAATACAAACAATATAGAGGTCTTAAGCATTATGATAGACGATGGAAAATTCAAATAGTTTCTCAGACAGTAAGTGATCGAACTTAGTCACTGCCGAAAAGTCGTTGTTAGTAGACATTATCATAGTACCTCCATGAGGTAAATTACTTCTATTAAATCTAGTTACTGTAGTATAGTGTTTTTAGGCTCATCAACATTTACTCAATGTTGAGTTATGGCATTGGTTTCTGGAAAATCAACTTCTTCTAATAAAGGATCATCTGTTTTGTGTCTTAAGGACGGAATATTAATAAGAAAAACACTAAGCTTGCCATCATCCAATTTTTCAGAGGATGCTTGATCCTCTGTTCGCGCCAATCTACCTAAAAATTCCCACCTCTAATCGGAGAAAGATAATTGCTATGACTTTCCCTAACCTTCTGGTTAGAGACATCCGCTTCAACGTCAGCCGAACCAATACCGTAGGCTTCGTGGAAGCGATAATACAACTTACGCAAGGAGTCCACTGATTTTGATAGCACTTTATCTAGTTTCGGCCAGAGAAGCACTACAGCTGCTACTGAATATGTAATAATTTTTTTAAAACGGTAAATGTGTATTTAAAATTGAAATAATTGCTCTATGTACTTTTTCTATTCAGAATGGCGAAAATATCCCAAATTGAATTTGGGAAAATGGTCCAACCAGATGTATTTAAAAAGCTCGAGTTTAAGCGGTATGTTGCTCCAGTACTTTACGTACACATGTTTGGAACATTTTGAAGTTCGACATCTGTGTTATCCCTTTTCTTTTTTTCAAAATCATCCCAAATTATCGATATTGAAATATGTACTGCCATCACTGATTTGTATAGGAGTGGATAAGGAATAAATAGACCAAACATGGCAAATTTACATTAAACAAAACGATTCCTATTTTGCCTTGCGCATTAGAGAATTAGTGGGCGCCATCTGTTGCAGTGTGAGGGTCATTAGGCAGGCCCGGACTCCAAAATTTGAACTCGTACTCTTGTGATTATGAACAAAAGTAATTATTTCATCAAATATTCGGTAGAGTAGTCTTGCCGATTGTGAAGTGGGCCAGTTAGCATAGTGAAACAAACAATAAGGTATAAATAAGTAATGCTTTGCATAAAGTAAAAATTCGAGAAAATACTAATTTTTAAGGGCGTGGGCAATGTCGCTCAAGGCCATCGTCTGTCCAGATTTTAATGTTTTTATATCAAAGGCCTTTGAGAGTCATCCTGAAACTCTTGAAGTGTTTAAAATTGCAATTATAGAAGTAGTAAGGGAAATTACTGGACACATTTTAAAATCAGTGTTGCGCAATTTTCAAGACCCTCTAAGACAATGCATTCAAATTCTATACAGGCATTTATCATATAATGATACTTTTTTTAAAATAAAAGTGTCCTTAAAAGTTGCATTATTTTCCCAATCAATTTGTCTGCTTTGGGTATCATAATACTTTAAAATTTGTCAGTACTTATTACCGCAGCTCGTAGGTACTTCATCTGCTGAGTTTCAAATGTTTCCTTAACGAGCACTTAGTGGCTTCGACTACCGTCCATTTGTGATTAACTGGTGCCTCAACGTTAATGTGATTGACGATTACGTAGTCGACGCGATAGAAAGGTAAATTATTTTTACATGCCAAATAACTTTTATGCAACACTTTTTTTTTCTTATACTCAATAGGTCAATAGCTGATTATAGACACTACATCAAAATTATCTGTTATAATATAACATATAATGCCATGAACATCCTGATATTGCAAAAAAAATCATTTTCACGATACTACCCGAGTATAACAAACCAACGAGTAGCGACATAAAGTGTCGGCACCTTTGATGTTCAAGGGACCGATTCCGGCAGGGCCGATGACAGAAAGACATCCTATTTGTAAACTGCTCAAACCATGAAGTGGCTCGATAGGAAGCGACTCTGCGACTACACTATAAGCAACTTGAAGTTGGAAATTGCTTAAGTGTCATATTTGAATTCGACTCAGTAGAATCTAAAGCTTTCCTATAATTAGTGGTTTGTCCTACTTCCTGTCACCTTTGTCGATAATAATTTCTGAAAGCTTTCATCATAAAAATATATATTACTTAAATTTCTTCAATTTCGAACCTAGCTGTCGAATAAATTTGAAATTTTCAGGTGATGTAGCTGTTACCGCTACTTGCCGCTTTCTTGTTTGATTGTTGGCGGCTTCTGATATTTTCCTTCGAGTTAGCTTTAATACAGGTTTAACGTTTTACACTTTAATATTGTGACCCGGTTCACTTTATTAGGCAGATGTATTTCTAGCACTAAGAAAGTGAACAAAAATTAGAGGAAAGGTGCTATTTATAACTTCCGATAGCTGTGTCGAGTAAGGAAAGGCAATAGTGCTGACACGATCTCTTCTGTGTTAGAAACTTTGTAATAGGGAGATCATCGAAGCTCATCTCTCATTACGGAAATATGCCCTTCACTGTGGATTGTTTGTAACATAAAAGTATTTTCAAGTAATCAGACTTTTGGGTAGTCAAAAGTGCTTACAATTTCTGATGGTAGTTTTCGCAACAAAAATATCAATTTTACCAAAGCATGTTCTTTTTAGCCTAAGCACGTCGAGCTATTTAATACAAATATGTGAAGTAATAGGATGTTCCTGTTTTTCTTAAAATTATTAGTGGACCAAATTCTTTATGGGAATTCTCTGCAAAAACCCCTCTAATGTACATATTTGAATCAATATATTTGTATATCGATCTGTTTATATAGGTTATGAATAGCGTCATAAATAATACACAATAAGAAGTAATTGCTAATTGTATAATTCTCCTTGACATCGTTTAGTTATGTATTTAAGTTTTTTTTTAAGATGCTATAAGTTGGCTTACCATTGAATGTGTTAATCTGTACATAATATGATATATTACTATTTAAGAAAATTATATCATTACAGTTTAAGGGCGGAGTGGCTTTATTCTCAGGGAAGAGGCAGACATTTCAGAATCGGTGATCAAAAGGAGTTGGTTAATTATTTAGCGACAGTTTGCCCTTTAACAGGAGAGACTTTGGAAACAGAGGATGATAGAAAGTTAAGATTGATTTTAAGTAAAGCACAACATCATCAGCAACAGTTACGGGAACAGTCTTCTAATTGTAAGTGCATTTTAGAATAATAATTTGTGAATGGTGTACCTAATTATAATTTGTAAATAGTACAAAATATCCAAATACGTGATTCGCATGTAATTCAAATCCTTTACTGGTATTTATGTGATGTTACATATTAAATATAAATTTTTAGAGTTTCAGCAGAAAAAAAAACAAATGGATACTGCTTGCACATGTTTGCTTTTTCTCGCTAAATGCAATCCTTGTAGAAATATTTACAGTTAATTTACTTTTATCAGCAAAACGTTTTTATTCCTTTAACAACATTATTTTTATATGGGAATCTGTTGCGCGTCAAACCCTTTTAAATGTGTTAGCAAGATATAATGAATAAGATGATACCTACCCTTAAGAATGCGGCCAGCGCAACATCTGTGCTCCGACTTGCTCGTCGGCGTGGGAGTGGGTCAATTACTTACTCTTGACCAGGGCGCCACCAGTTTCAAATATCCAAATCCGCAGACCCAAACAGAAAGGCCCTTGGTCTTAAGAATCCATAAGGGCGATCCAAATCCACGATTATCCGCTTCGCAAGGGCGACTACTAATTACACTTGTTTGGTTGAGGTATTCCAGAGCAAATGAAAGACGGTCACGTTCGTGCAGGTTTAAATTTATTGGCGTTCGTTAGTTTAGACGATAACGTGTTATCATATTTCTTTCAATAACCAAAATGTTATAAATATATAACAACAGGTAAAAGATCTTAATTTGAGAGCAATTAATAACCTATATGCTCATAAATATATCGACAGTAATTTGAATTAAAATTGCGTTATAATAGAAGTGAATTATATAAAGAATGATCGAACAATTATTAGACACGCTTTAGATATAACGGAAGTAACAATATAACACCAAATTATTACGAAAAATCAAACCAAGTTCAACAAATTAATCAATGATCACAATAATACCTAAAGCATCTATCGTCTCATCATACTAGTAGTTACAGTTATCCGTCTAATAGTAGCTACTAAACTTTGTGCGCGTTTACCATGGTAGACGACTCGCAGTTGTACATAAATAAACCTTACTGATTTAGATCATTAAATACCGTTATGTAAAATTAATATAACTGGACAGTCAATAAATCAGAACGACAATGTTGGTCATTTAACACAATATACTTAAATCAAATTGTAAGATTAAAGAAATGTAATATATATGAGCATTAATATAGATCCACACTAGTAGATTCAGCAGTTAATTAGATTCGCATAGGTAAGCTGTGCTTACACCGAAACAGTACCGAGTATAGTTATATCAGTGCCACGCAGAAAACTAAAACACGCGATATGATATAACGCTGGAAAAACTCTAAAACACGCAATCCAATATACGCCGAGAAATGTCAATAACACGCTGAAAATACACGCGTGAAAATATCAGTAACACGCCACTAACATGCCGAAAAGATGACAAATATAACCTAAACTTATCTTTACTGGTCTTCGCCGATATCACCTACGGCCTTCTTCACGCGGACTACTGCAATGCACCTTGGGACCAGAAACTCTCAGTGGCATTTGAGGTAATCCCCATACCTCTATGGCTACAGTCGGTAGCAATGAAACACAACCAACTGTATTGACTGGCAACTACTTGGTTAGCTACTCAAATTCTCTTCAAGCAAAGCTCGCCCCAAACAAAAATAGCTTGCTCCGTATACACAACTCCAAGCACAACAGCTCCAGCCAAAAATAATAACTCCCAGGAAAACTGGCTCCCGGTAAAACTGGCTCCCCAAAAAATGGCTCCCAGGAAAAAAACCCTGAAAGAGAACAAGCGCTAAGTATGCATTCTCTCACTGTAATATCAGACAGCCTCCTCTTTCAGAACACTCAACTCAATGAGTATTTAAAAATAATAATGAGAGTATTTAAAAATAATAATGCGAAAATGCCAAGGTCACAATAAAACCAATATCATATCCACCCTACAGGTGATAGACCTCAAATACTAAGAAAAACTGACTAATAATATAACCACTGTCTGCTCTTTTAAGAGTTCAGACCCCCAGGCAAGAACAAAGCTTGCCCAATTATGGCATTAATATGAAATCTAAATTTACTAAGCTTATGTATGACTTTACAAGTTATTATAAGCAAAGTTCAAAGTAGAAATGAAATTTATCAAAGATTATATACAGTTTTATACAACATTATACCCTATTATACAATACGGGTGCCCATAAAGACAAATAATCAGCTATGAGTGCTCGACTGCAATATCATACCGAAGACGGTATCGGAAACTATAATTTAACACGCTTGATTTCCCCAGAATATTACTGCTTGTAAAAATAATGAGTATAATTAAATCTTGCTATGCCTGTTCCAGGCCTAAGTTATCTTTTGTTTGGCGATATTGTATGATATACGTGCAAGAATTAATAAATTTAGTAACACTATATAGCAGCTTTGTGCAGTATTTCAATCCCCTCTGAGACCCGTTAGAAAACTATAATATACCCTGATAAAATAAATCCCCCTGTACAGAAAATAAATGAATATGTACAACATATAAGATTTATATTTATTTACCTAACTACGTAGGGTTTTACGATGGTAGTGACGAATTGGGAGCAACAACGCTCTCTTCTACAGGCATTCCTCGAGGAAGGAAACGGCGTACTTTGTTCCAGAATACACTGCACGTGGCAAGTTACAACCAAAAATCTTGACTCAGGCAAAAATCCATCCAATCCAGTCAAGTAATTTCCTACAGCAACCTAGTAACTATTATAAGAGGGAAAACCAAACTCAAAATCTACAGTATCAAAATAATTATAATTTGTCCCAGGTTACATGTTTCGCCTTATTAGGGGCATCATCAGACCTATAAAATATAATTAAATTAGAAAAAACCTAAATACAATAGCCAAACAGCTCACCCAACTTGCGTTCTTTCACCTCACAACAACAACAAATGACACGATAACAATGACTACTGCCAAGCTTATACACCAAACAAATATAAAATTAAAAATATATAAAATTTAAAACTTAGACCTATGAGTGACATCTACAAGTAAGCTATTCAAATATACACAAATACCAAAGAACAATTTTACAGGAATCCGCAACCTAGCGTATTTAAAATTTGAAGTGCGCGACATCTAAAAGTAAACTATAACAGGACGTAGAAAAATTATTATATATCGCACTGCTAGGTGCCTTTTAAATTATTAAAAATGAGATGACCTTCAAATGTAAAGCGGTCATTCACACATGTGATGTCAGGACTTTTAAAGGCTCTTCCTATTTCTAGGGTTTCCAAAAGGTCTAGTTTTTTGCCTTTGTCACATGTGTGGATAACCCTCACATTGTCCTCAGGTGGAAACGAGTGGTTTGACGTTAAAAGATGATTAGCAAACGCAGACTTAGTGCTGTCAATATCTGTATTTTTATGTTTATTAAATTGATACTTGTGCTCGTTAAACCGAGTAACAACTTTACGGCCTGACTGTCCAACATAAATTGCCGCACAATCAGGACACTTAATTTCATAAACCCCAGAAGATGTCAGGGGATCTAGCCGATCTTTAACTTTAACCAGGTGACTTTTTAAAGTGTTAACCGTCCTAAAGGAACGACAAATATAAGGCGAAAAGAGTTTAGCAAGATGTTCTGAAATTTTACCAAAATAAGTAGAACATCTGTAGGGTTTGCTAATAGTATCAGGAATAGTTTTTAATATATTGAAACTAAATTTGTATCTATGGAGAAATATAAAATAAATCTTATCCACAGTTTTAGCAGGGAACAAGTTATTATGGGCTATCTGTTTAATTATTAAAAGTTCTCTATTAAACGAGTGTCTAGACAAGGGAATATTAAAAAGCCTATAAAAGAGAGAATTCAGAGCGGCGAACTTATGAGAAATGGGAGAATTCGAGTGAAATTGAATAATATTGTCTGTTGCTGAAGGTTTCCTGAAAATTTTAAATGTTAGTTCTCTTTAAAAGTAAATCCAAAAATGGTAACGACCTGTTCCTCTCCTCTTCTAAAGTGAATTCGATTTTATTATGGAGCGAGCTTACAAAATCAAGGAATTCTCTAAGAGTCTCGTCTCCACCATTCCAGAGAATACATATGTCGTCCACGTACCGTTTATAAAACACAATAAAATCCTTAAAGCGGCTGTTCATAAATTTATGTTCTAGGCTATCCATAAACACCTCACTTAAGAAAGGGGCCAGACAAGAACCCATAGCCAAACCGACTTTCTGTCTGAAAAATTTGGTATTAAATTGGAAAAAGTTCTGATCCAAAACCAAAGAGAGTAATATTAAAATTTGTTCCAAGATGAACTAACTATGCCACTTTTTATCGCCCGAAATAAGTATAATCCCCTTCATGGTGAATTAAAAATTCTTAAACTTTTTATCAGACATACGCACTACCTCCTAAGAAGGTTTGCCGAAGAAAGGACGAAATCAAGCCAAAAACGACTATCTAGATCGTGAAATTCAATGTTGTCATGTAATCTTACGCAAAATACTCCAGCCGGTTGTCACCAAATTTACTAACATCTGCAATATGCAATGAAACGTACCTAAGGCTGTATGATATTATGCATTGCTGGTAGGACAAAGAAATCCAACGATAGATTCATCGTTGACAATGACCAAATAACCAACAACCAAATCATTCCGAACGGCGGCCATTTAAAACTCCTGACATCAAAGCTATTCAACGCAAAAATATCAATCGAACCTAAACGTACCTTTAGCTCCAGCCGGTTTTTCTTGCTGAAACATTTGCGACCAAATTCGAGCGACGTTGTCAAGTTAGGGAACAGACGCATTTAATAACATATCCTGACTGCGTATTTTTAAAGCGAAAGCGAAAAAAGTCGTTTAATATCAAAACAAGGGCAGCATATCAATTAATTATGTATTTTCCTGTTGGTTTGAATCGTAACCACGTCAAAATCACAGGGCAACCGCTTTGCCAATTAATTAATTAAATGATATTACACTCGTCCGTAGGCAACCAACAATTCTTTTAAGGTATATTACCGCCGAAAAAGGAAATTATTCGCAAGGTAAATGATTTAATTGAAGTGCACTGCTATATACTTAAATGTTTTCTTGATAGCGATGTAGAATACGATACGATCTAGTGACTGAAATTACGTATATAACTAGCTTGTTTCAGTTTATTCCTCTAACAGCTCGATAAAGGCACTGGTCGTTCAACAATCATGCAAGATTAAGGGTGGCTTAACTGACTTTATTTGACTTCTATCTGTTACATGGTTCTCATGCTAAAATGACATGTAACAAATCAATTCTTTAAACAAGAATTTAGCAGTTACATGGGAGCTATAATCAGTCGTGTATTGCCTGGCAAATATGTTATCAAATCTGTAGTACACAGGTTGGACTAAGAGTTACGTTTTCTTTTCACCAATGTTGATGCATTTTTGTAACTATTCGCATAGAAAAGGTAGAGGACTATAATAGTGTTTTAAATAGCCTAGCCGGGTTCATTATTAAAGTAGAATCAGAGCATCGCATCCCGCTTTTAGTTATTTTAGTCATAAATCATCATGTTAAAAAAAGCCTATCACACAATCCTACTCTGCATCAAAAAAGCGATATCCTAAATCAGTTAAAGGACGACACAATTGGAGCGCTCTCAAATGGAAAAATTTAGTCATAAAATTAAAAAGAATCTGAAACTTAAAATAATGTATATCACAATAATTATCTCTAATTAATAGTCTTAATCAATAAACGTGTAACATTTAAATTGAGTATGCTGCGTTCTATGACATCGCAAGGCTAAAATTCCGAGTCGAAATAGGCAGGGGGCGAAGGAGCAATAGAACCTCTCAAACCCTTAAAACAGGCCATGCAGAGAGGATAGTCAGTTCAAGAGGAAGACGAAGACTAGAGGAGAGCTGCTGAAGGGGCTCTACCAACCACGCAGGCGAAGCCCAGGATTAAAACTCAACCGTCATAGGATACTGTATGACAAGTTGACTATATGACCCCGTGCGTGTGTAATACATTGCAACATACTTAACTGTACGTACATGTGGATTTGGCTACAACGATTCAGTTACTCTCCAGGGAAGAATGAGAGAAAGAGCACAACGACCCGATAAGAAGTTCTTGATATGATCGAAAACGGGCATCTTTCTTAGATCACAGGCATGTAAGGTTAGACATAAAAACACCATCTCCTAAGGAAGTACTGTTACAGTCCCTTTTTGTCACTAATTGTAGCCTGTTAAGTTAAAGAGTTTTACGGACGCCCCTGGTATGAATCTGGTTCCACGGCTGCAGTTCGATATTTAAATCCGATATTTAATTCTATTATAGATTTTTTGCGCATTCGCCATAACCTCTGTCGTTCTACGCGCCGTATCCATCGAATCCACGTTTCATTGCTCCGCTGTGAAAGGCCGCGATGTTAAAGTTCCTGCGCACTGTTATCGCTCCGCGTTTTATGTTGGTTTTTCGGAAAGGAACTTTACTTTCCAGTCAGCATTCCTAGGAGGATATCGATTTTAAATCTGAGTTGATCTCAGGAATCCGGATGGGATTTCACCGATATTCACCGTAGAAATTCCCGTGTCAGCTATCTCGACTTAGTTTTGTTAGCTTTAGTGCTGTAGTGCTCGCTAAGTGAGGTTTTTGGGGTTCACTTGCCATCATGGTAACCGTCGTGTAGTATACGAAGTTAGTGTACCCTCGTGTTAGGAGGGTTCACCCACCCGGCTAGAACTGTTGGACCTATGTAATTCACCCACCCGGCTAGAACTGCGGGAGCTTTGTAATTCTCCCACCCGGCTAGAACGGCCGGAATTTTGTAATCCAACCACCTGGCTGGAAGTTGGTAATCCACCCACCCACCGGGCATAAGTTACTTGAACAGGACTAGTCTTCGGTATAGGGAGCCTGAACAAGCCGTTCATTTGTAGCTGACGTCAGACTTGGTCCAGTTAATTGGATCTGCCATCGCACCAGCTAAGTGAACATTACCTCTTCCTATTTGTTGTTACCTTAAATTTAGCACCGACATATTACTTTTGTAACATACTTGCGCCCACATTCTTTAAGCGGCTTTACGTGATCACGATTCCGCGCTTGAGTCAAAACTCAAATTCTTCTTTTTCTCTTGAGCACATAATTGGTGCCTTTTTATTTTTTTTCTTAACCTATATCTACATTCATAATTTTATTGGTATTAGATTAGGGTTTGGGACTTCCTCCAATTGTCGCTTGGCTGTGCATTCGCATAATTTGTATTTATTATATTTATGATTCCTTCTGAACAATAGATGAATAGTATTGTTTTTGTGTCGTGTTTTATTTAGATCAAACGCAGCCAGGATTGTTCCATTTACTCCTATTGAAAACTTTTAGTGATTAAGTGGCATCTTTTTTGGGGCTTCCTACCAGCTACGTTTACCTTGGAGGGTGAAGGTCTTGAAGCAGGTTCCACGAATAGCGTGGAGATTTCCGTTTTGGTCTGTAACAAAATTGGTGGCGCCCATCGAACGTATTCTCCGATTTATTGAGCAGCGGGCAAATTGCGCGCTCACTACAGTTTGCTTCGAGGCATCGTACTCCGACCTACTGGATGATTTGTTGAAAACAAATTGGATATATGGTCGAATCGGTGAGTGAACTTTAACTAATCTCGGTGGATCTTCTCATAGCTCCACGAGCACTTATTATTTTTCTCCTTAATTAAAAATCCCACAGAAAGCGCGTCGCAAATTTTGGCGCCCAACGTGGGTCTAATTTCAAAAGTATGCCGCCGAATTCCAGCTTTTAGATTAACTACCATCCTATCTTCTTATTTTACGAGGGAAATCCTGATTGTGAGCCAAGTAGAACCATTTATATAACTTAGAGGTGTGCTAGCGATATTGATTTGTTTATGCTGATTTTTATAAGTGTGTATTAGCAATTTCCGTTGATTGATATTTACTATTGGATTTTTTTTTATCTTAACTGCGAATATTCGAAGGTATACCCGACTTATATCGCCTACGGCACGTTCGTGCGTCTCTTTTCTTCTTTTTCTCTGTTCAGCGTTTGATTTTTGCCACTTTATTCAGTTGCGAAGTATTTTAATATGCAGGTTAATTATCCTAAAAGAGACATGCTTATCTATGAGCTTACTATTCGTGGAATGTCGGCCGATGACTCATGATCGGTGGATTAGTTACGCGCAGCGTTGCGTCCGGTGATACAGTTAGAAAAGAAGGGTAAGACCTTGTGTTAGGATCGTGATTTTGACCCGAACTAATCTCGGTGGAGCTCTTCATAGCTCCACGAGCACTTATTATTTTTCTCTTTAATTGAAAATACACAGAAAGCGCATCGCAGTACTATTCCCTAATCTGACAGACACGAATTTGGAAGTATACTCAAAATCCCTCAGGGAATGCCTCGAAGAGGTACTTTCTATTCACTAATGCCCAGTTTCTGAAAGTATGGATAACTTTATTCTTCAAATATTTCCTATGACAACGGTTGTTAATACAATTGTAACCATAGTAATTATAACTTTATACACTAGATATCTGGTACTTCAGAAACCGGGCATAAATAAAGTAACATCTATGACATTACACCTATTTATTTTGTTTATTCGTATGTACCTAACAGTTTGACAGAAAATTGAGAAATTCCCACACGAGCTTTTGCTACTATGTTAGTGGTGTCATCGATTATTACCGAAAAAACATTGCCTCTGAAATTTCGTTATTAATATATGTTTTCATACATTTTTCAATACAGAAAATCGGTTCATTTTGTATACTTTTAGGCTGTCCAGTAAAACCTTTTTTCCCCAATACGTTAACAATCTCGCTTTTTCGCTTAACTAAACAATTAATTATTTGTTTGAAAAAGATTCGGATTCATCATAACCCCTAAACGCAAGTTCCTGTTTTCCTAACAAATTATAGGGCATTAGTAAGCGAATTTTTCTAACATCTTCATTATATAATAATAATATAATAAGATAATAAGATTTTCGATATATTTTCGGAAAGTCGAACTAAACCTAGAGAACTGGATGCGATCCTTAGACGAATCATGTATTTTGCTGATCTAGAGAATTTTTTATGTGTAAACATCTATGGGACGGAAAAGCGCAAACCAATAATTTTAGCCGCTAGGGCGGTATTATATACAATTTTGCCATTTAAAATCGTTTTAAACAGATTTAAGACGATAAAAAGGCATATTTTCAAATTCAAATTCAAATCCATATATTTCATAAGAGTTGTATACAACTATTGAAATTTGTCAAATCACTTAACTAACTAGAAAGAAGAAAATATACTAGGTAACAAAATATAATTATAAAAAATCCCTAAAAATACTCAGATACAAAAGTAACAACCTTAATACTAATTCAGATCTCGCGAGAAAAACTCAGACAGAGAGTAAAATGCATACTTTTTTAAAATTTTCTATAATTTGACCTTAAAGGTAAGCAAGTCCTCCGTTTTTAAACTGCTCGGTAGGTGGTTATAAATTCTTACAGAAGTAATAAAAGGTCCACGATTCACTTGTGCTAAATTAAATGCTGGAATATACAGTTTGTCAGAATTTCTAGTTATATAATAGTTAATATCGCCATACGTTTTAAAAGTTTTTTAAGTTTTTCTTGACATAACAGGCTACCTCTAATATGTACATATTAAATAAGGTTAAAATGCCACTCTGAACAAAAATGTCTCTACAAGACTCCTGTGGCCTCAAACCAAACATTGTGCGAATAATTCGTTTTTGAGCAACAAAGACACGAATAACATTAAAACTGTTTCCCCAGCAGAATAAACCATACATTAAAATTGAATTTACACATGCATAATAATAAGATTTTATAGCATCAATATAACAATACTTCCGTAGTTGCAATATAGCAAAATTTCTTACAGAGAGTCTTCCAATTAGGTTTTCTGTATGTTGCTCCCAAGACAAATTTGTGTCCATAAAAATACCTAAAAACTTTACGTAATCCTTTTGTTTAATAGTTAAGTTTGGTGTTTCACTTCTGCTGACTTCCTGTCTAGAGCTATGAGGAGCAAACAAAATTAAATCAGTTTTTTGAACATTTAAAACAAGACCATTGATAAGACACCATTTTTCATTTGCATTATAGAGTTAGTAGATAGTGTAGCTAAATGATCAATGTTATCAGAAACTAAAACTGATGAGGTATCATCTGCAAATATTGTTAAATAATTATGTTCCATATTCAGGGGCAAATCATTAATCATAATCAGAAATAAAACAGGTCCTAAGACACTGCCTTGTGGAACACCACTATCTACATCCAACTTATCGGAAATTAAATCGAATTTATCTTGCTTAATTTTTACAACTTGCGTTCGTCCAGACAAGTAACTCGCTACCCAACTCAACGCCGGACCACGTATGCCGTAACTCTCCAATTTGCAAAGTAAAAGACGATAATCGATAAGATCAAACGCTTTGGCACAATCGAAAAATAGGACCGCCGCTTTTTTTTTTGTCATTAAAGCTATTGAGAATTTTTTCGTAGCCAGATAAAACTGCATCCTGTGCAGATCGGCCCTTGGAAAAACCAAGCTGTCTCTCTGTTAAAACATTGTAAGTAGTTCAAAAACATTCCAGTCTGTTTAAGTAGGTCTTTTCAATTATCTTCGAAAACACTGAGAGCAATGCGATAGGTCTATAATTTGACATTATATTTTTGTCGCCTTTTTTATATACGGGTACGATTATTGCCGATTTTAGTTGAGAGGGAAAAATACCAGATTTAAAGGTTAAATCAATAACCACTTCTCGTCCGCTCACTGAAGTTAAGCAACGTCGGGCGTGGTTAGTACTTGGATGAGTGACCGCTTGTTAACACGTGCTGTTGTCATTTTTTTACCACCGATGTCGTTATAGGATATGTTTACACATCAGTCTCGAGTACTAGCAGACTCGCTCATTTTTTTTAAAGAAGCCCAGACATTTTTTGATTTGCGTAGCAACAAACAAGGCTAACAATATAAACGCTGACTAACTCTTCCAAGTACGGTGGCTCACAATTTGAACCACCAATTCAATGCGGTGGAGTAAAATATAAACCACCAAAATTAAAATTTCTATCGAATGGGAACATCGGTCTAAGAAATGCCCCGCCGGCTAAATGCATGTGTTTGGACCTGTTCTATGTAGGTTTTGTCGCTAGCGCCGCATAATGTGAATTTTGGGTAGGTTACTCATTCAATGGCGGTTGGTTGTGCACGCAGAAATTTATGTCAATTTTGTTGTTCTTTAGAACTTCCTTGATGATTAAATATTTGTGCTAAACTTTATAAAACGTGCTCTAGACATCCAGTACAAGGTAATCAATCATTAGTTAGATGATATTTTAGTTCGTTTGGGTATAGTTTTCGTCATTTATTTTAGTGTCCAAAAATTTTTACCACTGTACTGATTTGGAAATGAAAACAAGGCGGGGTAATCACGATCAGTATTTTGATCGCCTTCGTTTTAAGAAGTGTTTGACCAATAATTGGAAAAGTGAGTATATACCTTCAGATACAGAATCAAAAAATGACAGCGATGTTGAGGAATGTCAAGGTATGTCTGACGTTCTCAGCTGATGGGCGAATCTATTAGTTCAAAAGAAGAGTACGCTCTTTCTGCCACGGATGACGAGTCAGATTCTGAGTGGGATGCTGAGGATCCCTTACCTTTATCCTTGATAGCAACGAAAATAGAATTGTGTGGAAAAAAGGTGTCAAATATTACTTTACCAAATCAGTTTACTAAAAATATGGGACTGCCTGACTTTATTCAAAATCTCTCCAGTCCCAGCACACTTACTATATTACTACTATTTGCTTGTTTTTTTTTAATAAAGTTATTTTTTCTCCGATTGACAGCAAATATTAATTTTGCAGACACATATCAATCAGCAAAGTATTACTTTTCCTGCCTTGGCAGCAAAGTAAGTAATTTGCTGCCTAGGCAGCAAAATGATTAGTCTCCATGGGATTAAAACGTTTGACATAAGTTGTCAAACTATAATTATTATGGACATATACATTTCCATAGCAACCAATCGTTCCAACAATTGCGATTTCTATCAAATTTTGTTTTAATTTGTCACTACAGGAAAAATAAAAAGATTGTGGAAATTGTAATAATTTGCAAATATACAAATATAAACAATCGGAGAAAAAATCATATGTCCAACTTGGCAGCAAAGTAGATTTGTACATAGATGTCTGAAACGAGCGTGTGTATTTCCGCCCACTTTTCTTATCAACAATTAACGCTTATCTGGAGAGTGGGTTAGTTTCCCTGCAAGACCTCTCCACCACAATCGTAATGAAATTCTCAATATCGATCCTGGTCCCAGGGTTACACAAGTGCTAAGGAAGCTGAAACATCTAAAAAACAACCTATACTATGTACAGTGTACACTGTGGGTCAAATTAAATTGGAACCCTATTTAATGCTTAATAACTTTTTTTTGAGTGATCGCCAGCAATTTGTTTCTATGAATGGTAAATGCTCAAGCACTAGTACTATCACATGTGGGGTGTCTCAGGGCTCCGTGCTTGAGCCCATTCTCTTTTGAATTTACATAAATAATCTGAGCTTGGGCCCGGGGGCGGACCTTGTGTTATTTGCTGACGATACCACAATTTTGGTAAGAAATCCCAATGCTAGTGAGATAGAAACAACTATATCTAAAAAAATGGCAAGTGAGTGGTTTGCTAGAAATGAACTGTCATTAAATGATCCTAAAACACAAACAATGTTATTTAGCCATAAAAAAGAATATGCCAGACAAGAGACATGTAAGTTTCTTGGTTTCAATTTAGATCCAATTTTATGATGGGAGGATCACATTGATTTCTTGGCTGGTAAATTATCAAAAAATATTTTCTTAATCAGGTCCCTAAAAAATGAGTTACCTAGAGAATCACTCTTATTAGCATACCACTCTTTGTTTATATCTCATTGCAACTATGGTCTTCTTGTTTGGGGTCATTCTCCACATACAGAAAGAATATTTAAATTGCAGAGAAAGGTAATCAGAATATTGTTTAATAAAGGTTACAGGGAGGATGTATCTGAAAATTTTAAGGAAAATGGCTTACTTACCTTACCAGGACTATACATTTTTTTATGTCTCAAATATATAGGGTAATCTGGAGAGGTACACTAATCAGGCGGATATTCATAATTATTATACCCGCAATAATGGGGACATCAAGTTAAATTTTCTCAGACTCTCTCATAACAGATATAGTGTCAACTATTATGCGCCGTTTTTCTTTCATAAACTACCCAGAAATATTCAGATGCTTGATTTTAAAAGATTTATCCAAGGAACTAAATCTGCACTATGTAAGAGTGCAATCTATAAATTTGAAGATTTTTTGAGTGGATCTGTCGTTGTCCAGGCTTAGCATGTTGACATCATGAGAGGGCGCTGGATTTGTTTTGTACTTTTTAAACGTTTTTATTAAGAATTTAACTTGTAGCGGTATGGTATGTGTTTGGAGTGTGTATGTCTAAAATGTAAAATAGGTTTGGGAACACCATTACTGTGATATATAATGTGACGTACTTAGTTTAACTAGTGCTTTGTATTTTTCTTTACTTTAAATGACTTGTGTAAACAAATGTAATTTTATATTAACACGTAATATATGAATTTGAATTTGAATTATTTTTAAAGGATTTTTATTTTCATTTTTGAATATGTTATGGCCTAAGGTATTGGGAGTAAAAAGAACTTTGCAAAGATGGTCGACTTCAGTGTCGTACAGAAAAGGGAGTATTTCTCAAAACCAATGTATTTCAGGTCGTTGCAAAAATCGGACAAATGAAATAAAGCTGTAGAAATTGAATTGTCAAGATTTGAAAGGTTTCGGTATATTGACGATTAAAAAACTAGGCCAATATAAACAAAAATAAAAATTGATACTTTAATTTTGGTAAAACCATGTCTTCTGGGCCAAGTTAAATAATTGAATCGTTTTTAATGCTTAATGATCTTTTATTTTCAAAGGATTTTTTTTATCATTTTTGGATTTGTCATGGCCTAAGACATTAGATTCAAAAAGAAATTTGTAAAGCGGGTCTACTTCAGTGGCTTACATTCAAATTTATATTTTTTTTATTTTAAAAACTTGAAGTAGATTCAAAATTTCTGTACGCCAATGAAGTAGACCCGCTTTGCAAAGTTCTCTTTGATTCTAATGTCTTAGGTCATAACATATCCAAAAATGATAAACAAATCCTTTGCAAATAAAATGTCACTAAGCATTAAAAAAAGGATCCAATTTAATTTGGCCCACGAGACATGGCTTTACCAAAATAAAAGTATACATTTTAATTTTGTTTGTAGTGACCTGGTTTTTTAATGGTCAATATTCCGAACCGTTTCAAATATTTTTTGCCCATTTTTACGTCTTTTTTTCATTTGGCCGATTTTTGCAACGACCTGAAATACATTGGTTTGGAAAAATACCCTCTTTTCTGTACGCCACTGAAGTAGACCCTATTTGCAAAGACCTTTTTAATCCCAATATCTTAGGCCATAACATATCCAAAAATGATAAAAAAGCCTGTGAAAATAAAAAAGTTATTAAGTATTAAAGAAGGTTCCAATTTAATTTTGCCCACAGTGTAGATAGAAAAACTTTAAATTCAACTGATAGTAATCGATAGTGGAAAGCGTTATGAGGAAATGTTGTTTAGAATTCGAAGATATCTAAATATTAAATTAAAACCTATTTCAAAATTGTTATTTTTTATATTTTGAAAATCTTGTAGTGTAATTCAAGCTACTAAACCTTATATTCATGTTATTTTTAGAAGCGGACTACTATCATTACTAAAATTGATATTTAAAGAAAAATCCATTAAATTTTCTTAATTCCTAATCATATTTTATGAACTTAGGCTCTTAGGTCTAGAATACAATACGCATTTTAGCAAGTCTGACCACTGTTGCCGTGGACTGCTAATTTAAGTCTTCCATGTTTGAATCAAAATTTTGCCTCTAAATTCCCCATAAAATCGGCATAAACCGCTGCTTTTTGCTTGAAAAATTTCCAAATTCTTCAATCATGGCCGATTTTCACAGCTTCAAATATTTTAAAATGAGATTTTACGCAATTTACTTACTTTCCACGAAAACTATACACATCGATATATTGGAAGATAAATTTTGCCTCGAAATCTGCTATAAATTCGACATAAACTGTACCTAATCACACAAAAAAAATCCAGTTTCAAACCGATTTCAGGCAATAAATACATATTTTAACATAAGCGTCATGTCAAAATGTTGTAAGACGTATTCATTCATATTTCTCGTAATGCATTAAAATCAAAGATATCTATTCAAATTCATAAAAATGCCGAAGTATTGAAATCTTGAGATTTTTTTAATGATATTTTGCATGTTTCCCTTTAGCATCGGTTTTCTCGTGGTTTCCGATCTGGTGCGGAAAATTGTCATATAACTTTTTTATGGCAGAGATATCGAGGTTTACGAATCTGGGCTTGCTTTTGTAAAAAGCTATGCGTAATTTTCCTTTTACTTACAAATCGATGTTTTTAAATTTTACAGAGAAGTATTTAGAGGTTTGTCTCCTCTAAATTTCTTATCGAACTGCCGATGCCGTCTCGGTTTTGTCTCAACAATATACACGCCCAAAAAATACTTGCCATTTTTCTATTCGCGCCAATTTCAACAGGATTCCTGCAAAAATTTCATCAAAATGAATTAATATTTTCGACAATCATCGTGTATCAAAACAAACTATTGAAAAATCGCGCATGTGACGTAATAGCTCAAAGACTGTAATTCGAATCGCCAAAAACAAATGGCCATCGGTTGTCTTTAAGTGTTGCCTAAAAACGTATCAAATTTCAAATTTGCGCTCGCGGACATTTTCGAGACGAATGAGCGTTTCACATTACCATTGTCTTTTTAATGTATTACATCATTACTTGCCCAAGCGTGACGAATTATATGACAGTAAAATTTCATTTAAAAGTGTGTTGAACGCGCCTAAAGAAATTTTCAGTTCACTCAAACCGTCAAAAATGCTGTTACTGTCAACTTGACCATAGGAATTTCTGTGCAACGTTATTATTAACGCCACAACAGAAGTTAATAGTTTGAATTATTTGAAGCAAAAAGAAACCCAAATGTAACATAAAAGTTCCGTAAAATATTCTTAAAACAAACAAGAATTAGTCTAGGAAAAGTAGATATAATTTAAGTGGCAAGTCTGTTCAAATCATCGCTTGCCTTCTTCTGCTGAAAGGAGATATCTTGGGCAAACTCTACGTTAGTACCACATAAAGAGGTATTTTTGAGTATATAGATTTGATTTAAGCTTACTAGTGCCTAGGGTAATTGTTTAGTATATGTCCTTCACATAAAATTACTATTTTGTTATTATGGAACGTTAGAGTTCATCTTAAAAAGTTATTTTATACAAAAAAAACGGTCCATAACACTTTAGTGTCACACAAATTAAGAAGTTTTTGGTAAAAATAAGAACATTTTCCATATTATAGAGAGTGATTCTTTATAAGAAAGTGCGGACGGAGGATCTTTTTTATTAAAAAATAGTAACACTAACCCAACTTAAACAATATGAAACTTTCGGAACACACACCTACCTTTACCAAATTTTCGACCTTCGGACCTGCGCATTTGGCAGCAGCCCTGTAATATTTCGTTCTTCGCTCCCTCCGGGGGCTCAACCAGACAAAACTAACCCAAATTACCATTGTAGATAACGTAGAACAGGGTAAATTTTTACTTAGCACCCTTTTCGAATTTTGCAACTTATTTTCGTGTAACGTGTATTAGACAGTATTAGAAGTGTTTTGTGACACGTTACATATTGCGCAAAGCATCTTTGACGTCAAAAATTGAAGAAAAAATCCCAAATATTTCAAAACGTAGAATAGCAGCTTGTCAAACCACAGCTAACCTAAACTCCAAACAAACCAACACTAACCCAAAGTAACCAAAACCAACCCAGACTAACCCAAACTAACCAAAGCCAACCGAAACAAACCAAAACTAACCCAGACTAACCCTAAATTAACCAAAGTAA
>MU193051.1:0-22448 GCA_016904865.1 Pissodes strobi
TGATTCCATTAGGCCCGGCAAGAAGGTAAATGATCCGACGGTTAATGACATTAAAGTAATTAAAATATAGCCCAGATGGCAGTATTCAAGTTAAACTTGGCTTTGGCAAAGAATTTGAGAAACTTCCAGGGAGAAAGAAAGATAAAGTACCTGACTTGATGATGTTTCCACAATTAAGAAGTAGACCAATAAAAATTAAGAAACAGAAATGGGACCATCTTCAACAATTGAAGGCTGTGCTTCCTAAAGACTGTTACTCATTCTACGATAACTTGCCCCATTTGGGAGAATAAAATAATGCTTCAGCTCTCATTATTTTGTTAAAATCACTGTGTTAATATTTAAGTTAATATTTTTCTATTTGAGTTAATGTTAAAAAATTGAACATTTTGAATTTTTATGAGTTTTTCGTATGGTATTTTTTCAAAATAAAGCTTCATGAAAAATCGTTTAATTTTTCACTTTTCACCTGATAGAGTGATTTCACGTAACTGCATTTTTATATCATTTTTAAAACGTGATACCTCGTATGTGCAATAAAAAATTATGTAAATCACGCAAATACTTAATTTCCAATTAAAAATATCGTAATTTATTGTAATAAACAATTGCAAATCATCAACGTAAAAGAAGCATTTTTATATAGTTTTTTGCTTCTCCTGTAAAGTTTTTTTATAACACTTACAAGGGATCACATCTTAAGCGTCGTATCTTATTGCCGTTTTGCGACTGAATTAGCTTCAAGTACACTTTCATAACCAGTGATTTGCATGCATGGACGTTAGCTATTATATGCGGTCCAGCTAACTCAATATTTTTCAGCCGAGAATGCAAATATTTCATATACATATATTTTTTTTATTTATTTTGAGCATGCTTCGTGTTAGTTTATGTTAGTTTTTGTCGGTTTCGCCCCCGGAGCGAGCGAAGCAAGCGATCGGCCGCGCGTGAAGGGAAATATTAGTAGAATGATAAACATTTAATAAATATACGCACATAGTCACGGATCATGCTCTCTGACTGGCTAGAGGATTCTCACCGCTTTTTAAAAAGACGGGTACTCCTTTTACTGCTTTCAGTGCTCATATTAAGTTTTTAATTGTAAGGAAGTACTTAACCCTAAGTTCCAGTGCAAATAGGAAAAATTAGTCAAAAAATTGTATATATGATGTAAAAGACTAGTATATATCAAAAGATCCTATTTAAACTTAAATATTTACTTAATTAATATACCAGACTTTTAGTACACATCTAGTTATTTTCTTTAATTTTAACAATAGGGTATGAGAGGTATATAAAAAAGCATTAATTAAATTTTCAATATACCCAGTCAACCACAAAAAAAATCTTAAAAATGTGACCCATTAAATTCAGAAGATGAGCTGCATGTTCAATTTTTTATCGAGTGGTATAATATTACGATATCAACTAAAAATCACAATAAAACGTTTTGAAATAAATATTCATTTATTTATTTAATAATACGTTAATATTCAATAATGAGTCCACTACAAATTTTTAAATTCATATTTTTACAAATAAGTTGCACCTAGTTGTATGTGCCGAAGTGAAGCTTAAATCTAATCAACATATAGTGTTACAGTATCAATCAAAAATCACAATAGAACGTTTTGAAATAAATATTCATTTATTTATTTAATAATACTTTAATATTCAATAATGAGTCCACTATAATTTTTTAAATTCACATTTTTACAAATAAGTTGCTCCTAGATGTATGTGCCGAAGTGAAGCTTAAATCTAATCAATATATAGTATACATGTACTAAATTAAAAGAAAAAATGAAAAATTCAGAAGTTGTGCACATCAGTACTTATCTCTAAAGTAGACTAAAGTAATTGAAAGGAAAAGAAAAGAAGAAAGAAAGAAAGAAAAAGAAAAAAAAAAGAAGTTGGAGATTGCCACCTACTAAAACAGGGATGCGAACAGATGCAAATTATTTTTAACATACTCCCTGGTACAGTCAGATAATTTCTTCTTATTCTTTATCTGCCTTATATCATTTGGTAAAAGATTAAAACATTTAGGACTTAAGTAAGTAACAAATTAGTTATTTATTTTTCAGTAACTTTTTGGAATATTCAAATTATTATTTGTTCTAAATCTAGTTACATGTCCATGACCAGCATATTGCTTAAATTTGCTGGATTTCAAGATCAAAGCACATAATTAAGAGATATTATACATTGTATGTATGTTATAAATATTTTCTTGGTACAACAAAGAGGTGGGATATAATCTATTCTTTTTAAATAATATTTTTAAAATTATGTTTTGGATAATATTAAGTTGGTTTAGAGCATTATTATACAGACCACCCCATATCAATATATCATAAGTCAACAAGGACTCAATCAGTGTCTTGTAAATTACCAGCAGTAGTCTTTTAGATAGAAATTTTCATAGTTGTTAAAACTTATGTAAAAGTGCTCTATTTTTTGTTATATATTGTAAACAACATTTTTTACTAACACGGTTTATTTCGCCAATATTACTACAGCCACTAATATTTTCACCTTATACCTTAAACCTTCGCCAGTACAGTCATCCTAATTACATAACATATATTTATCTATGTTGCATAACTTCATGACTCTCTCTGCAGCCGCGCGCCACTCGCCTTGCAGGATTGTCACGTCCTCGCCTAATTCAGAGTTACGTCGTCTATAAAACTTACTGGTTACAATATAGTGCATGTTGCTCCCATTTTAAGTTTTCATCAATAATAATGCCCAGATACGTCATATTTTTACTGAACTAATATCTTCTTCAACGTTATTTATTTTTATGTTTTTAAAATTTGGTCTGTTTGACGCGCTAATGGAGAAGGCTATGCAATTTGTCTTTTTTATGTTAAGGGAAAGTTTTAGCGAATTCAAAACATGTTTAATTATCGTAAGATTCATTTGGACCATTTCCATTTCATCTTCCCAAGATGAACCATGGAACAGAACCGCTGTATCATCGGCGTATGATATTATTGGACCATTTACGTCAAGCTTTGTAAGGGTATTTATGTAAAGGTTAAATAAAAGAGGTCTCAACACAGTAACCTAGGGCACTCCAATTTGAATCTGTTCCTCACCTCTCATAGCATCATTAATCCGAACATACTGGCGCCTGCCTATGAGGTAACTTTTAAAGACATCCAATACATTGCCCCTAATCCCATGTCTGCTGAATATTTCAAGCAGAAGATCGTGTGACATAGTATCGAATGCAAGATCCACGAAAACCGCTATACACTTACGACCACTATCAAGATGATTGATGGTTACCCTTATTATTAATTCACATATTGCATCACTAGTGCCTAGTCCAGACCTTCACTGGTCTTTTCAGGTTTTACCATAACGACATTGGAGGAAGGTTTGCAAGGTCTATGAATTCATTCAATTTTAACAACGGCGGCGTAACAACAGCCATCAGAATGGAAGTAAACCCAAGACAAGTGAACAGTTAATTGTTTATAGTAGTATTTGAGATGTCTTATATAAGGATGATTCAAATATCTTTAGCGGTGTATTATTTACTCTTGCCGCAGACTCAAGACCTCTATTTTCAAATAAATAGTCCGTGCTGAATTCTTAATCAGTTTTGAATATCACATATCTATTCTTGTCACATTAATATTGACACATTAAAAACACTAGTCGATTTAACGAGTGTTTAAAGTGACTAATCGAGGTTTAAAGTAGTGACCCTAATTCCGAAACATCTATCTCTGTAAAATAAAGTATCTAGAGCTCTGATATGCCGCATAAAATACATTGCATCACGTTTTATGGAAATAGAATATATATTTCTAAACTCCATTATTGTAAATTAGGCATTTAAATTGTAAAGAAGTTACTATATTTTTGGAGCATGGAATGCCCTCTAGGTTTTAACTTTCTTACTACTTACTATAAGTACTATTGACGTCATTATTTTTCTTAAAAACTAATATGGATACTCTGAATCCAGTTTCATAAATTATTTCGTTGCGAAAAGCCGGGGAAACGGTGTATTGTCCGCAGTTTTCACGTAGTACCGGTACAGCGCCGCGCCCGCCGCATCAATTGCCCTGAATCGTGTGCACGAGGTCCCCACATAACGGCCGGCCGTAACGCGATCTCCACCACGGGCCGAGTTACCAACCCAAACTAACCCAAACCGGGCCGCATCGTGCTGAACCGGCAAAGTCCACCCAGATTCTCGAAGCAGAAGACGTAAGCCAGCTAAGCCGACCAAACTACTTCACCGAGGACCGCCGGCGTCGCCACTACCGCCAAGGTAAGCCGCCCAACTGAAACCAGATCCACGCTGCATCCTGCAGGCTGCCGCCATGAAAGACCGCCACTAGGCGCCATCGCCGCCGCCTCATTAAAGTATGCATACACGAATTGCAAGAACATTGATAATTGAAGAATTTCTTAATTCCTGGCTAACCAGGGATCTTCCTCTTTAAAATTTCGCAATGGAAATCGCCAATCAAAGGGAAGTTTAACCTTAACATTAGTCATTTTTAGAGGGTCACCTGAAACATATCTGTCTTCCAATTATCCTTTCCTGATTTAATTTTTAAATTACCTTCTATAATATTTTCTTTTATAAAAATTTTAACCACATTGCTCTCTCTTTTATTAATTATTATGTTTGCCAATATAACTTTATGGAGGTAATCGCCAAAAAAATCTGATATGTCCTCCTCAAAAACACAATTAAAATGTGTGCAAAGATAATCTAAAGTTGTATCTGAATGGCCTGCAATTCTAGTTTGTACATTGATGTACATGAAGAAAATTGAATTGAGTTCATCAAGTATTTTAAACATAATGTGCTTATGGATTTCGCATTCTCGTAATCCAGGTTTAAGGCCGCTGCCAATATTATTCTACGTGTTGCTGGTATACTAAGTAATACAGATTTAAATTATGTATATGAGTTACAGAAAATTCGAACTCAACTTCAACAAGCCCGTAATTTTTATTAGTAGAGAAAAATACCACTTAATTCATTGGTCCGTCATTCTGAGTATTGGCTCAACTATATATAGATATCCCACTATAATTACGGATAAAAAATGGCTCATTTTTAGCCAAATGTTCTGCGGATAGCGAACTAGAGCGGTATTTTTTTATTCCACAAAACTTTCAATTCATTAGGCTTATTCACAGCATATTGTGCACTAGAATTTAAATAGGTTATTTCAGTTAATTGGGTGTTATTCGAGTGACAAAATTGCCGAAGTTTTTTGGAGTGCTGCATCTGAATTTCGAGTTTGCTACCTTGTAGAAAGTAGGCTTCATAGTGAAAAATGAAAAAGGGCAATTAGAAATTTCACACCAGCACCTTTGGATGGGCTGAAAGATCGGCGAATTTTATTACATATTGGCATGTAATTGCCGTCTGTCGCGACTGTCTTTCAGGTGTTGCTGATGCCGGAATGAGGCGGACCAAATATTGGGTACGTCTGCTGTGGAAGTATCTGTAAAACAGGGATATCTCGGCCACATGTCTGCGGTGTTCCAGATTATCCAGATCCCGGGTCAACTTCGGGTCGCCGAAGAGGCGCACAGCTCTCTTCTGAATGAAATCCAGCATCTTTAGGGCGTGCATAGGTTCGGCACTCTAGATATGTAAGCAATATTCTAAGCACGGTCATATTGCGCTTTGTAGAGCAAGAGCAGATGCTGCGGTGTATTATTGCGAAATAGCGCACCAAGCTTCTGCGAAGCTGATTTTGTTATCTTAGCAACGTGATCATGCCAGGACATATTGCTGTTGACTGAGACGCCCAGCAGTTCGAATGACGAGGATGAAGGAATGGTCGATCTTGCCATAATGATTATGTCTTTCTTGGTAAACGTGGCTGCTTGGATTTTTGCTGCAATGAACTGGACAAAACTCCTGTGGCCCCAGGTTCGAACCCTTTCCAGATCTTGATTAATTGTTGTAATCTGCTCCTCTCTGCGGTGATAAGTCTCAGTCGCTGGTAAAGGTTTTTCTGATCTAAATTGAGATGCAAGGGTACTGTCATCTGCAAAGCTGAAAACAGGATTATTGCTTTCGATCAGCACGCTAATAATATAAATGAGGAATAGAGTTGGTGAAAGTATTGCGCCCTGTGGCACTCCCGCGTTAATGGTGAGATGTGTACATCAATTGCAACGTGCAGAGATCGGTTCTGAAGAAAACTGGAGATGTATGCTTCCATTCCTGAGGAAATTAATTGGGTAATCTCTTCGCAACAGGCTGACGAGTGGTCAGTGCCAAAGCAGACGTCAAGCCAAGGAAAATCCATGTACAACTCTGTTGTATCCTCCCAGTTTGCACAATTGTAATGCAATATTTTACGTGGCAATGGTAAATCCTTCTGTGAGAGTGGCAGTTCACAAACCGGTGTAATAAGTTTTTGGTCCGAACTATCTAATAGCGGCCTAACTGCAATTGTGTACTGGTCAGGATTTGTGGTTAGAGAGAGATCCAGGCGGGTGGCAAATTCACCCCTCTCTAAGATCCAAGTTAATTCGAGTAAGCCCGCAGCTGATGGCAAATGCTTCAGCTTCTCTACCTTCGTTGTTGATCTTGTTGTGATGTTTGAGCCAGTTGGTGTTATAGGCATTGAAATTTCCCAGAACGATTTTTTCTGAATTGGTGTGATCGACAAGTATTGAATCAAAAGTGGTAGCTAGTGTTGTAAAAAAGCTTTAGTAGTCTCTATCGCTCGTAGGGCGATAGAGACAGCCTAGGAACTTGTTTAATCCCTTGGCAGTGAACTTGAGCCACAGGACGTCAAGGTTGTTCGGTTCGATTATTTCTTCGCGGTGACATGAATGTTCGCTTCAGATAAAAAGGCATATTCCGAACTTACGTCTAAATCGGGAGTGTAAAGTCGTAACCAGGGTAGAGGTAGTTTACTGTTGTTGTGTTAGAACATACTTGTGTTTCTGTAAGGGTTAATATGGGTGGTCTATTTGTTTGTATATATTGGTGTACCGAATTGATGATTGTATTTAGGCCTCATATGTTGCAAAAATCTGTTCTAAATTGGTTCGGTATCCTTGTTGATTGTGAAACGGTTAATGAAGGGCCCCAGGGCCAGCCGATGCCCGGTGATCTGAATGACCGGCGAGTTTAGCTCCGGAATATTTTGATCCGGGGAGCGCCATTATGTATAACTACTGTGAAACCCGGAACCACCAGCGTGAAAACAGAACATGACTTGGAAAAACCTCTTAGCGCTCCCCAGTTCTGGTGGGGTTGTCCTTCACCCGGCGATGCGAGTAGGCTTATGTATTTACCACCTAGTGCCGCTTCCACCGTAAACATCGGCCTTAGACTTATATTTTTGGTGGTCCCTAGTCTGAAAGGGGTGAGAATAAGCTTTGGTGGGTTATTCCAGTGATCAGCATCAGGCTTTGTACTTGGGTGTTCTCCATCCTGGAGAAGGAGGATGGGAAATGATGGGTCACATCCCGTGGCAAGTCTAAATGACGGAAGTGTCACTCCCCTTATTCAAACTGCTCTCACCAATTTGACGTTCTTGCTTGCTAGTACAATGCAGCACGGCTTGTCACATAGTGTCATTGATCAGTTCCAGACTTTGTACTTCGATGTTCTCCAGCCTGGGGAAGGATGATGGATTTGATGGACCACATCCCGTAGCAACTCTGAATGGCGGGGGCGTCACTCCCCGTAATCAACTGTTGGTATCCTGATACTACTAAATTGCATCTCCACGGAAAGCTTTTTGGTCGGCCTCCGCAAGAGGGTACTCTTATGTCCTTCGGAGTGGTCATCTTTTTGATTTGTTTCTTGGCACAGTCCAGAGGCACTTACTCTACACACAGAAAATATTGCGTTCTAAATGCAAAGTAAGGGATACTTGATCGCAGCGATTTTGGTTCAGGTCTTCCTGCATTTGTCATGAATTTCAATTTCAGTGTTTTTCTTAAATATTATAACCTTTTCATCCTGTTTCTTCTTACTGGCTTGAATGAAATATTTCAGTCCTTATTCTCTCACAAAACTTGTCTGTGGCTCATCTCCTAACAGTTTGTCACATGCCTGACGACGTTTTTTTTCTCTAAATTCCTTGGCAATTGCAAAGGCAAATTGATTGAAACTGATGATCTCGTTCTTCTAGAATACCTACTGGGAAGTGAGGAAGTGTTTTGTTGAAGTGTAGTTGTAGGTGACTCAACTTTTTAGTATTTTCTGTTATACTACCCTTTTGGGGATCTTGAGGTTGTCCCTAATTTGTGTTTGACACATACGATATATCGGGATATTAATACTACACAATGTAAGATTTTTCTGGGATTATTTTTTTTTTTGAAGTGAAACTTCTTTAGCGAGGGTAAAGTCAGAAAAAATGCTTTCCAAAGTGAACGCTTATCAAAGTGAAACGCGCCTTTAATTAAACATGTTCCAGTATAACGAGAGAGTTGAAATTTTCAGGACATGTAGACGGGGTAAAATGAGAACCCTGGATGAAAACTGGACCCCGTACCCCCGTCGTTCGGCCAAGAAGGGGGAGAAGAAAAATCTAAAATAATTAATTTCGTGACGAGGGAAGAGCTACGGAGTCGAAATCACCATACGGAAGGGACCGGGGTTCTAATTTAAAGGGGATTTTGATAAAAAGGCGTTTTTTGCCGATATCTCTGCAACGGAGTCTCAGATCGACAATCTAATAAGCGATAAATTCACGGGGTTATCAGCGAAGGGGGATTACACCCCCTATCTCCGAGAATACCCAAACATTTTCAACTCAAAAAAAGTAAAAAATTGTTCGTTGTTCGGAAAGTTAATAAAAGTATTATAAGTTCAGTTACGAAGTCGGGGATGGCAAAAATGGGACAAAAATTGCTTTATGAAATACAAACAAAAAGTTTTAGTAAAAAATGGGAAAAAATTTAAAGAAACGTAAAAAAAACGTAAAACTAATAAAAGTATTATAAAACGAAATAGAAAAATATTTAAAAAAAAACAAAGGCAAAAGATTATTCAGAAAGTTAATAAAAGTATTATAAAACCAAATAAGAAAAAATGATAAAAAAAAAATCAAAAAATTAATAAGAGTATTATAAAACGAAGTAAAGAAAAAAAATTTGGGCGATAAAAAGTTGAAAAAAAAAATTAGAAAAAAGGGTCGAATCGGGGGGCACAAGTTGAGAAAAGAAAAACAAAAACTCAATTCACTATATATTTTTCAAGAGTTTCACTTCAGAAGCGTGCTTATAAATATGAGGCACATAATTTTTTTACTGCCTGGCACATAGTCGCCATGACGCTAAAGGTTATTTTCCGTTACTTCTAGAGGCTTTCCGAGCTCACGTTATTAGACCGAGATAGTTGATCCTCCAACTTTAGAGAGATATTGCTATAGGTTTTTTGATTAATTTAATGATTTCATTTCTTTTATCTGATATTTTTTTACATAGCGCACCAGGTGTATTGCATTCCATAGGATATTTTACTTTTTCCTCTTATTATATCTGAACTTCTTTTAATGTAACTTTGGTTCTGAGCATATGGGAAAGGTTCTATTATTTAGCGGCGGTTCAAACCTATTTCTTTAATATTCAATCTATTTGTCCCTTTTGTATTTCTTTTATTTTTATTTGCTGATGGTTATTCAAAATTCATTGATAATTTTTGGGGTGGATTGTTTTATAAAAAATATAGTTTTCACGTCCGAGTTTTACTACCGGTTCCCACTACAGAATTTCACCTTCGGACCCACTTTCACCTTTTGGGTTAGTTTGGGTTGTCACTTTCGAGCAGGTAACTTTCACCTTTACTGCTAAGCTTGCTGCCTGAGTAAGACACTTCCTTACCAACTTTCGATGACTCTCGGGCAGATCTAGCGTGTTATCGTTCCCATTATTATTTTTTATTATCTTATTATTTTTGCCCAGCTTTAAGGTAGCTCTTACTATTTTTTTGCCGATTTGTATAATTATTATTGTTTTATTATTGATTGATAATATTATCATTATTGCTTTTATTATTGATGCCGATACTAATTCATACGTTTCGATTTACATATCTGTATTAATTTTCGGATAGTAGTGCTTAGATATTTTAGGTGTAAGGCATACAGTACCTAATTTACCAACAGAATTGGTCCCAGTACAATCATCATATTGTACAGTCATAATTAATTACCTAATAAATATTTTTGTTGTAATTTCTTTGTTTTTAAGTTTCACTGTAACGTTGTTGCTGTTTTAAATTAAAAAAAAAAAAACTAAAGGCAATAGATCAAGCCCCACATTAAGATTGTGTTTTCTTGTTTAATAAAACGTGCATAACGATCCCGCACATCAACAGAGGAGCTTTTCCAGTTTAGCTGGTAGAACTGGTGGTGCTCACGAACTCCACACCTGGAGTCGGGTATTGCAGACATTACTCTCCGGTGTTAGGTTCGTGTTTCAGAGTCGATCTTGGTCGATTTTCTGAACAAAAAGAGATGTGCTCTTGGGCACTGAAATTTTACCATAGGGCTAGTTCTAAAGTCATTTTGTAAATAAAACAAAAAGCTTTAGCATTATATGAATATTTTTATAAGTTACTTTACTTGAAAATAACTAAAAGCTCATAAATACACAAAATATAAACAGTGAATTATTGCACGTAGTCAGTGCTACGATGTGAAAAATATCAGTCGAGGCAAATTTCGACCTTGAAAAATATGACATAAATAACACTCTTAAAAACTAAAGCATTGCGTAAACAGTTGTAATACTATGCTAAAATATGGTTATAAACATAACCTTGAAACTATATACAGTTAAATGTCTGTTAGAGTTTCTGCGGAACAGCTATTTATCAACTATGTTAGCTGATTTGGCTTTGATATAAAATACAACAATATACAAGCAATAATAACAAGATTAATATTACCTTAGAGTCCACCTATAAGCTAATATGTACACTATGAACACCATTGACGTGAAACGTTCAATGTTCAGGAGGATATCTTCTAACACTGGGGGAAAGTCACTTTGACAAAACACTTGCTAGGCCTATGTCTAGCTTCTATGTACAATGTAGTTCAATTTCTTGCAAATAGGAATGACTGAAGTGTAGTGGTTTGACTGGTATGCAGTTAGTGCATGTTAGCATGACATGAATGCCTTGTGAATGCGGTTTATTGGTACACGCATGAATGATTATTAAGTATGCTATACTGGTAGCATAAGTAAGCAGAAATCCGCGAATGCGATGTAGCATTGTGATAGCTTGAGTATATTGGCAGACTAGTGCCGTTTAATCCTTATATGAGAATAAGGCATGAGTATGTATGCAGGCTAGGCAGAGTAATCCTTATATTAGAATAGGGCAAAGAGTATAGCAATCAGTGGTACACTCGTGATGTAGAATGTTGAAAATGCAATGGAAAATACCATTAGGGACTGTGCAGCGCATGGCACAGCCTTTGAGAGTTAGAGATCAGTGGGTCTCCAAAATGGCAGTAGATGCCGAAATATACCTTTTTGTAAGTTTAGTACTAGAGATCAGTGGGTCTCCATAATGGCAGTAGATGCCGAAATATACCTTTTCGTAGGCTTTGTGAGAATGTGATTGTAAACATGTTCGTTTACTTACTTGAGATTTAGAGACTAGGCTCTATTGAGTGCGGTGTGGTTCGAGACAGGGCTCGATTGTACAACTCCCATGGATAAGACCAATTGGGACGCCATTGCTCGGCGGGAGAATAATGGCATTAAGTTTGCCAATAAATACCTTACTGTAGGCTTGATGGATGTGACGATGATTATGCCAGGATATCACTATATCACTTGAATAATGAACTAGATAGATTATGAGGTCTCAAAACGTGAAAACTTGCCGGCTAGAAACGGGGGTGCGCCTTTTGCGACTTACATGGTCGAGGTTCAAGAGACTACTTCGTACTCAATACTGAATTCTAGAACGTGGGAACTAGAGCAACTTGAAGAAGTTGTTACCGCCCCTTCTGGTGGGAGAAGATGCACCGCTTAGGGCCTGGAAAGGGCAATAATGTAAATACAGAGATATTGTGTAAAAACTTAACATGACCGGTTGTCTAAATTAATATTATGAATTTTAATACAAATCCGGTTGAAATATGCTGAATAGTTTTCATGAAATTTGAATATTAAAGATGTGAATTTTAGGGAATTTTAGTTTGAGTAAACTGGCTATCCTGTAGGATGCGCCGTGATTGGTCGACTCGGTCGCCGGGGTATAGCGGGAAACGCTATGATTGGTCAGATGAGTTTAGGATGCGCGGCAGGCTCCAAATGAATAAAGGTGGTTTACAACAGATGGCGCTAGAAATACAGCCCGGATAAAGCGCGAAGCGCTATGATTGGTCGAAGGCCTTTTGAGGACGCTTAACTTTTAGCTTTCTAGCCTGCCGACGCAGTGGATAAACGTGGTAAACAAGAGATGGCGTTAGTAGTATCGCTAAGGTTTTAAATTGTTTGGAATGCGAAGACAGTGGCGTGCAATGTTAAACTGTACAAAAATTAAATCGTTAGATTTGAAGACGTGTTCAAAAATGGTTTTTGAACAGTTCGCTCTAATTAAAATCCTTTCGTTTTAAAATTAATAAAGAAATCGTATTGCAATATATATTTTGAACATAATGTTCTGTCGTTCTATAAGATTTCTAATATATTTCTTATTTTTCATTAATTCTGTATAATCAAATTGATAATTATTATTCTTATTTAAATAGTTTTTCAGCGATTCAGTTATTGTATGCATAATCGAATCATTTTTCATTCTGAGCTAAATGAAAATATTTTTTTCTTCAAACGTCCGTAAATCCGTCATTACTCTACTGTGTAGGCGGCCGTGAAGTTTAATTTTTCCTCCGCCCGAGCTTTACTTTTCACTTTTCCGCCGGCGGAGGTAAAAGTGTTACCATAGCAACATATATACAAACAAACAACAAAACAAGCGTCAACAACTCAAGAATTATTGAACTAAAATTTGTATTTACCACTCAATTTGTGACTGCATTTCTAAAAATCACTAATTTACGAACAAATTGGTTATTATTTAGTCGAACTTACTCAATAACTGCTTATCAATACGGAAGTAAAACGCAATCGGAGACGCAATTTTAAAAAAATAATTATTGTTGACAGTGTCCACTGACAGCTTTATGTTACATTACTATAGCAACAACCTGTGCCTATTCACTGACACCGGTCTAAGCCGCCGTGCAAACCCACTTTTCTTTAATAGTTATTAATATATTACTATTAAAAAGAGATGTTTTTGCATTAATTTGTCGACATTTGAAGAAAAAACAGCATATTTTATTTGGAGGAAAAGTTACTTTTCATGGCTTGCTCTCTATTACCAGCCTCACTCCGTTCGGCTGTTAAACATGAGCGCGCCATGAAAAGTATCACTTTTCCTCCATATAAAATAATATACTATTACATCCTTCTCTTTGCCATATTAATGGTTTAAACAATATTTTTTGTATGCATATAATTCAATTTCTTGTAAAATGGAATTAAAAAAATGCACGAACACTTTAACAGAGGGTGTATTGTGTATGGATATAATTTTATTATCAATGTACAAGTTCTAATTTTAAACATTAAAAAAATATTTTGGAAAACCATTCCGTAGAATGTCACGACAAATTAGGAAAATTGGAAGCAATGTCAATAGCAATCTTAAAAACTATTTATAAGATAAAGGCATAAAATCGTAAGCAACTAATAATACTTTAGAAAAATAAGGCATTACTTAGGTCAGAGTAGCACAAAGTAATTACATTTATTTAAAAATTAATTATAAAAACGAACATGCAATAGTATCGCAAAGTATCGCAATTGCTATCAGGTTCTATTTGTATTTCACATAATTGCTAATTTTATTTTTAGATCCCGCCAGTTTTCACTAACGAAGTGCATATGCATATTTCCCTTCATGAGCACGTATTTGCAAACGAACAGGATTAGCTCGTTGATATTTGGTTTAATAGGGTAAACTTTTTTTGAATGGGAATATTTGGTAATAATTCTCAGCATTTATAAAATGAGGGTAATACACATTAATTTAAAATCATTCTTACCGAAAATTCCAGAGACATAATTCGTGTAATTATTTCTGTAGTTTGCAGATTGTTGAAAGGATTTTATCAATTCAACTGAGTATACACCATCTACTTTTTATTTGTTTTTATGATAATTTTAGGATAAGATTAGGTAGATAACCGGTTATCATCAAATAGATGTCATTATCCTTGTTCGCTTCCTAAAACCATGCGAGAAAATTAATAGCCTATATGTGAACTACTAAAAAATATTTAAACTACTAATTAATTATCACCCTGTCCGAAGTTTGAACTTGAAATTGGAAAATATTATATAACCATTCAAGTTAATTTATAAACAACACCAGCGAACAAGGCAGGTATGAACCTGAAAGTTGCAATGGTCAGATTTTATGATACAAATAGTCAAGCGGACTGTCAATCCGGCATGCTTTTGTCTCTCACCAATTCCTCTCTCTCCTACAGCGGACGTGGTAACCATATCCTAGTCTTCAGACCCAACTCGGGAAGTGCAGTTCACAGGAACTTACTTCTTGGGAGATACCCGCCTAAGAAGTACTAAAGTCGAATCTGCCACAGATCTTAAAGTGCCTTAAAGTGCTGAGTGAAATTAAGATAAACTAAAAACCTTAAATAATTAATTCATAAAATAACCGAACCTAACTATGAATTAAAACACAACACCGCTCTTAAAGAACTATTTTATAATACAGCGACTAATACCTATCATCACAACAAGACCGACAACGAAGGTAGAAAAGCTGAAGTATTTGCTAGGGATCGTCAAGACAAGAAATCTTGTCTTGGCAAGCAATTTCTGGTCTTGTCTTGAAATATTTTCAAGAAATAAATAAAATCTTGTGTCTTGTCTTGACTCAAGAAATCTTGAAATTTCTTGATATCGTGACAAAAGGAGAACTCTCGTTTAAAAGTAGCGGTAAGATCGGCTGACGTGATATTTATGCTTTATGTGTAGAATCGAGGTTCAGACGGCCAGGGCCAGGGTAGTATTGTTTTACAGTTCGTTGCTTCATATGCGTTGTTTACGTATCGAAATTTACGCCACTGAAGCAGATCCGCTTTGCAAAGTTCGTTTTGATTCTAATATCTTAGGCCATAACATATCCAAAAATGATAAAAAATCCTCTGGAAATAAAAAGTGACTAAGCATTAAAAAATTATCCAATTTAATTTGGCCCACAAGACATTTACCAAAATTAAAATATCAATTTCAATTTTGTTTGTATATGACTGTTTTTTTTTTAATGATATTTATGCTTTATGCGTAGAATCGAGATTCAGGCGGCCAGGGCCAGGGTAGTATTAGTCTACAGTTCGTTGCTTCATATGCGTTGTTTACGTCAATATTCCGAAACCTGAAGATAAAGCTACAAATGTATTACAAAGTGAATCTGCTGCCGTAACCAGTTGACTATATGCATAGTGTTGAGAGTTTTTGAGAGTTTTTAGATAAACATAAATTTTTGACTCTTTCCGTATCAAACTGAAACTAAAGTTTGACTAAGGTCTTTTACCAATTAATTGTCTATAAAGTAATATCAAAAATTTAAGTCAAAATTGAAGATTTTTTTATACCGAGTGAATTCAAAATTTAGGATTTCTCTGAAAATTCTTAACACTCTGTACCTACATAATCCACTGGTTAAGTTTCTTTTTGGCATTTATTTTTTGAATCACATTTTGCTTATTTAATAAACTAGATATGCGTGTTTTCAGGCAGACGCGAGATTTCAGTTCGTATTGCACTACTTGTGAATGAGAGACGCGTGATTGGCTAGCTACGTGAGGTGACACATGTGATGCGACCAGTTGTTTGTAAGTCAGCAAATGGTCTAGAGGTCTGCATGGTTGGTATTGACTTCGGCGACTTGCCAATTGCAGGTCTATAAATCGCATGCATTCACAAGTGCACTACGAAATGAAATATCGCCAGGAGGACATGCTTGCTTTGCCTCTTATTAGAAAAGTACTTGAGGGTCCAAGACTTTTGAAGTGGTGTGTATGAAGCATTTAGAAAGGTTCCAATTTAACTTGGCCCGTAGTGTATATATCAACTTTGGACATCCGGCAAAGTGCTTGGTGTTATAAAAAAATGTTTGCATAAATTTTTTATTCATCTGTTAAAAATGTTGCAGTGCTTTATTTTTTTTTTCAATAAACTAGCAAACTATTATGTTTTTTTTAATAATTCTAGATTTTCAAGAAATTTCAAGATTTTCTTGATTTCTTTCCAAGAAATCTTGATCTTGAGAAGTAATTTCTTGTCTTGTCTTGAAAACAAGGATCATTTCTTGTCTTGATCTTGTCTTAAAATCAAGACAAGATCAAGAAGTTTTCAAAAAAATTATGACCCCTAGTATTTGCCATCAGCTGCGGGCTAACTCAACTTGTAGACGAACCAACCCGAATCTCAGAAAGGGGCGAATTCGCCGCCCTCCTATATCTTTTTCTAACCACCAATCCTGACCAGTACACAATTACAGTTGGTCCGCCATTAGGTATTTATTTATTTATTTATTCATTTATCTATTATTGTTAACAAGTAAAGTACTCTTACACAGGTCAAAAAATATAAAAGGCAATACCCTGAAAAATACAATATAATTTATGACTAACAAAAATTATTCTCATCTAAAAATACTCAAAACTAACAATGCAACTAAGAACACCACAGAATACGAGACATAAATAGTCAGGTTACAGGAGGTCAGCAAAGTTGGACTGGAGGTAATCTTCAAATGAGTAAAAGGCGTCTTTAATCAAATACTCCTTAATCTTGGCCTTGCATGCAGTAAGGGGCAAATCCTTAACGGAAACAGGCAGTACATTGAAAAACTGTATCCCATAATAAGATGTAAAGCCTTTGATACCGCGGCACCATGGAGCCATTGCTCCTAGTGCAGTGTGAGTGAACATCAGCATGAGTCATAAACTTCTCAAGGTTTTTCTCTGACAATTAATAGGCATAGGAGAACATAAACACAAGGCAGGGTAAGAATTCTCAGTTTTCCGAATTGAAATCTGCAGCATTCTCTACAGCCCAGATTAGGCAACACTCTTATTATCCATCTGCGTTGTAATGCAAATATTTTGAACATATGGGCAGAGTGGTCCCAATTAAACAAATAGTATGTCATTATGGAGTGGAAGTATCCAAAGTATGCACTAATGAGTGCACAAGATGAATCTGAGGTGGACAAATTTCTTATTAGGAATGTGCACCTTGCTAATTTGGACGAGAGTTCCTCAACATGTGACTGACATGTTAATCCCGCATCCAGGGTGATACGAAGAAAAAACTATGGTTTCATCCAGAGTTTGTTGACAAGAAGTACAATCTCTAAGGAAGAAAATTATAATCTGGGTTTTGGACTCATTTAAGTTTAATCGACTACAAACCTATTACAACGGTTTGTGACTTGCCACTTCTACAGAAGAATTCACCATTGCCTTGCAAAATCTGACATCACAATGCTGCAAACTGGGGCGATAAAAAGGAGTTTTACCTAGATATTCCTTGGCTCGCCGTCTGCTTTGGCACTGACGACTCGTCAGTCTGCTGCGAAGAGATTACGCAAGTAATCTCATCAGGAATGGAAGCATACATTCCAAATTCCATCAAGTTACCGTCAAAAGAAAAGCCCTGGTTCGACAGAAGATGCGAAGGAGCTACAGGTACGAAACAGCAAGCCTACAAGTACTGGCAGCAAAATCAGACCGCTGAAAATCGCAACTTTTTGTCGAAGCGAGAAACGAATGCAAACGTGTGATCGACGAAACTAACGACAAACACAATCAAATGGTTAGCAATAAACTTTTGCAATGCCCCAGTGGCTACAGGAATTTCTGGTCGGTAGCTAGGCAGTAAGTAATCACTTTACAGAAACGTCTCTCCCAACTTTGAAAGACGAACGTGGTATCACGGCTACTACAGCCAAGGAAAAGCAAACATGGTCGCCAAAATGTTTTCATTGCACTCTATCTTAGACGTCTCCAAGGCAAGGCTCCTCCCACCATATGGAACATCAACACTACCATGGCAGAAGTCAAGTTTCATCACCGTGATATTCGTAAAACCCTTAAAGAAATAGATACGCAAAAGGCATCAGGACCGGACGGAATACTTCCCATCGCGTTAAAGAACTGCGTCAACGAACTAACACCCGTTTTCTCGAAGCTTTTTCCTCTGTCTTATCGAAAAGGGATTTATCTGTCTTCTTGGAAAGTCGCTCGAGTGCAACCTGTTCCAAAAAAGGCAAAAAAACAGGCCCTCAAAATTAACGCCCCATAGAACGTGTAGTCAATCAGCAACTACTCACCTCGAGAATAACAGAATATTATTTTGCGATAACCAATACGGCTTTCGCAAAGAGTGATCGGCAGAAGATATATTGGCCTATGTCTCTCATAAATGCAGTAGAGCAATTAGGAAGTTTCCTGAGAATTTATACTGATTATTTTTTATTGCAAACTATAGAACGGTGAAAAAAAAATCGATACGTATTTTCATATTTCCACTAATGGTGATTATTACGAGAGCTATATCAGTTTTTAGTTTTGTATATATAGATATACTATGCATGGTGTGACGTAACAATTCATGTGTATTGTGACGTCATAAGCATATTTCAAGGCATTGTATCTGTCTCTTTTTTCGACATACTTCATGGGCTATCGAAATCAGTAATAAAAAAATTTGATGAAACTTCCTCATTGAGAACTACGGAGATACTCAAACGATTGCGTTGGATGTTTCGAAAGCATTCAACATAGTTTGGCATGACGGATTGCTCAACAAACTGCCATCCTTCCGACTGCCAGCATCTCTCTGCCGCTTCCTTAAAAACCAATCTCTGCACGTTGCAGTTGATGGACACATCTCAGACACATTCACCATTAACGTGGGCGTGCCTCAGGGCGCAATGCTTTCACTAAATCTGTTCCTCATCTATACTAATGAACTGCTGACCGAAACGAATAGTCCTGTTTACCGTTTAATAGATGACAGTACCCTTGTCTCCAAATTTAGATCAGAAAAGCCTTTACCAGCCACTGAGACTTATCGCGGCAGACAGGAGCACATTACAGCAATTAATCAAGACCTAGAGAAAGTTCAAACTTGGGGCGACAGAAATTTGGTCCAGTTCAATGCAGCAAAGACCCCAGCTACCACGTTTACCAAGAGGGCCAATGCAGCGGGTCCTGACCTCATTATGGCAGGATCGACCATTCCTTTATCCTCGTCAATCGGAGTACTGGGTGTCTCGGTCAACAGCAATATGTTCTGGCATCACCACGTTGCTAACATCGCAAAATCAAAACCCGCAGCAGTTGCTCCTGCTCTACAAAGCGCGAAGTAGATCATGCTTAGAATATTGCTTACATGTCTAGGGTGCCGCACCTAAGCACACCTAAAGGTGCCCGATTCCATTCATCTGGGGTGCCTTACCAAAGCACTGTGCGTCACGTCGCCGACCCGGAATTGAACCGGAATTTGGATAGTCTGGAACACCGCATACATGTGGCCGAGATGTCCCTGTTTTACAGATACTTTCACGGCAGATGTTTCCGCCTCTTCCCGCCCCTGGCAACGCCTATCAGACAGTCACGACAGACGACAAGAGCACACCAGTTCGTTATACAATGGAAACACTTAAAAACATCGCTTTACATGAACTCCTTTTTCTCGATGAGTAGTAAACAAACATTTGTAGAGTTTTTTATGAACCGATTTTTGATTAGAACAATAAATGAATATCGCAAAGCTGTCAAAATATATCAACATGTACTCTTTTTGCGCGGTGTAATGTTCAATTTATCTGATACTTCATTCATTACTGATTCCCAATATACTAGGCTTGATGCCTCTCTCTTTAGAACTAACTGAGAAAAATTAGAAAATCAATGCCATAACCATTATGTTATGTACGGAACGGTTTTTCTCAGTTAGTTTTAAAGATGAAACTCTATCTTTAAATCTAACTGAAAAACACCGTTTTACATAATCCAGTATATATAAAAATCTGTGTAGAATGGAGTATCTGATAAATAAACTATATATAAGGCAATTTATTTAGAAAAACAAGCTGATAACTTCTGACTGCTTTGCCATACTCATTTATTTATTGTGATAATAAATCCTGGCAATTTATGAAAAACCCTTCAACTTTTGCATATGACGTTTTTAAGTTTCTGTTTAAATAAACGCAAAATATACGAAAAACACTGTACAAAGCCTAATAAATATAATTACAGAGGGTCATAATTTTTTACAAATATGTTTTTCTACACAAATCGTTACGGCACGTGACCTGGCAACCACATTACATGCAAATGCCGGACACAAATATATCGTGATGATGTCTATACCACGCCTATTAAAATAATAATTCATAGATGGTTAACCGAGGCTTGAATAATTCAACCTCATTTAAATGAAAAATAATTCTTGCTTAAATAAAATAATATATAAAATGGTATAAAAATGGATGAACAATATGACACTTATGACAGTGGGATAATGTCTCGTTGATAGATCCATAAGAGTTTCGAAAGTAAGTAGAGTCATAATTTGACCCTTTTAAAATCAAGAAACGGTAATATTAAAATAAGAAGCTAAAAATATTTTAACGCGGCATGTTTTTCAATTAATGCAGCGTGTCCTGGGAAGTTTTTTCGATATGGGCAACTTTTTTTATTGCCAATTTTGAGAATAAACAAATCGCCCTTGGGTAAATTTCTGCTTTATAAAAAAATTGCCCCAAAATTATAAAATTTGAGATATCTTGTACAGGGCGACAAGAAAGCCTACAAACTCAAAATTAACCGAAGAGATAAGTATCATTTATTTTCATTTCAGAGCAACATGTAACAAGAAAATGTTCTTTATAATTATTTTTTAACATGTGAAAATTCACAACGAAATTTAAATATCGACAGTACCCGCTTGTTGCATCAGCATTTTAATCATAACTGAGCTTAACCACATCCCTGAATTAGCGTTTATAAATAATTCTAAGTTCGAAGAGAATTAACTAAGATTAACATAGATATGAAGTAATTGTGCCAGGTTTATCAAAAATATTTAAAAAAATAAACTCTTTACTTGGTAGGTATTTATGTAAATGATTTATTTCAACAACAATTCAAAATATATCAATGTTTCGGGAAACTCCATATTTCTATATACCCGCCGCTCCTTCGCATATAAACTATAGTCCTGATCTTGAATTTCGATATTGCGGCCCTTATCATAACCATAGAAATTTTCCAAAATCTTCGACATTCCGAAAACTCTAGACCATCTACTTTAATAGTCCCTAGAAAAAAAGTCGAAGGGGGCGATGTCTGACGACCTGGGTGGCTAGAGAACTACAGAAGGTCTCTTTTCCATCCTGTGGAACTGTTCTATGCAGTTAGTCTTGTAACACAGTAGCATAGTCTGAAGTTGTGCTGGTACCAAACCGTTTGCCTTTAACAGCCGAAGATCAATAACTTGTTAAAAATTTTAAATACATATCACTAGTAATAAACAACTGTTTTAAATCAATATTGGTCCCGACATTTGATCAAAAAATTAAGTTTTTCATCGCTCCACCAGGGAGAGTTCCATGAAAACATCACTCCGTTTTACGTAAATATTGCTTAATCTGAGAATATTATCTTCTTTTGCTTGTAAGGATGAAATTTATTTAATTTAATAATTATTGTATTTCTCTTGTTGTTCTTTTAGGCCCTAAGAAGTGATACTTTGAGCGGTAAGTAAACGCAATTACAATAACAACATGAACAAAAAATTTTGTTTCCCACTATATTCAACACAGTCCAGAGGTTTGTGCACTCACTTGACCTAATACATCACCACTTTGCCAAACTCAGCAAAATTTATTTTGTGTTCATGTTTCGTTAAGAACTGTTGCGTCAAAGTTACAGACCTCTTATGCTGTCATTATACTCGTTTACGTCACTTAAACGTGACTTATTTTTGCTACAGACAGTCCGAATAAGATAGGTGTCGGAGATAGGATTAGTATTTCTAACGAGCTGTCCTCACCGATGACCAATTGAAATCTAGAAGCTTAAAAAGACTGCGAGATGGAATGCCGAAGTAGAAAACAAATTTATACGTGTCTTCCTCAATAAAGCTATATACAATTAAATTATGATCCTATATGATACGACTCAATACTGGCTTGTGATTGGGCACCGAGCAAAATATTTACTTGGGGCCAAGATATTTTCAGAACCTCATATCAATATTATGTAATTGTTTGTTGTTAAATCTCTTGATAAAATTTGGCAAATTTCTATTGCTTGTTCAAACTAGAAATTTTCAATTCGCTACCA
>JAEQML010061432.1:0-25762 GCA_016904865.1 Pissodes strobi
TAGAAGAATTAAAAATGAGTGTCAAGGATAAAATTAAAGTTATTAGCTAGAGTAGGAATATATGGACATGATGGTGCTTCCAGGATCAAAATATTCTGGAAGTAAACTCCCCAGCCATTCGGATCTCCGGGCGCTGGGTGGCCCTGGGAGCCCTTCATTCCGCATTTCACAGATAGCAAAGATACCGAACCAATTTAGAATAGATTTCTGCAACATAAGAGGCCTAAATACAAACATAAATTCGGTACACCAACATCTACAAGCAAATAGACCACACATACTAGCCCTTACAGAAACACAAGTATGTTCTACAACAACAACAGTGAACTGCCCCTATCCTGGTTACGACTTACATACCCGATTTAGACATAAGTTCGGAATATGCCTTTTTGTACGAAGCGACCTCTCATGTCACCGCGAGGAAACACTCGAACCGAACAACCTTGACGTGGCTCAAGTTCACCGCCAAGGGATTAACCAAGTTTATATGTTGTCTCTATCGCCCTCCGAGCGATAGAGCCTACCAAAGCTTTTTCTCAACACTAGCTACCACTTTTGACTCAATACAGGTCGATCACCCCAGTTCAGAAATAATCGTTCTGGGAGACTTCAATGCCCACAACACAAACTGGCTCAAACATCACAACAAGACCGACAATGAAGGTAGAGAAGCTGAAGCATTTGCCATCAGCTGCGGGCTTACTCAACTTGTAGACGAACCAACTCGAATCTCAGAGGGGGGCGAATTCGCCGCCCTCCTGGATCTCTTTCTAACCACCAAAACGGTTACCACATGTTCAGCTGCAATGCGTGAAATCAGCGATGATGGGATGGATCAACATAAATTAACCCCTGTCAATGGAAAATCAAAGGACAAGCTTGTCAAAAACTCAGTTACTCAAGGACCATCACCAACAGCAGTAGCAGCAGCCATACTTGAAACACAAACTGCTAAGAAAATGAATGACATCATCTATGTGAACAGTGATGTAAATGAAGGGCCGCAAAAGAAATCAGTTGCAGCCAAAAACAATCTAATCAAAGCAGCACCTGTACAAGCCCCTTCAAAGCTCCAAACCAATGGGACAAATGATAGGGTTCTGAGCATTGCAGCAGCCCAACGAAGGAAATGGTTTTATATCGGCAACCTGGACTTGAACACCAAAAAGGAAGACCTCTGCAAACACCTAAACTCTTTTAACATCAATATTATAGACTGTGAAAAACTTCAAGTCCGTAACAATTATGCAGCGGCCTTTAAAGTGTCGGTAACAACAGAGGAAACAGGCAAAATTTTGGACAGTGAGAGTTGGCCAAGATCTGTTGCAGTCAGACCATACATTTTTAATCAAAGAGATGGAGGAATGGGTACTGACCGTGGGTATCAGCCAAGGAGGAATTTTTGTTGGCGGAGCCGGGACCGAGGGAGATTTTAGATAGGACAAATATAGATGTAAAGGAAGGTATCTCTATTATGCACATTAACATTCAATGTATTTCAAACAAAATCTTACAGTTGGAACATTTTTTTGGCTGAAAACGAATCAATAAAAATTGTATGCTGTAGTGAGCATTGGCTTAAATTTGAACAAACAAAATATTGTACTTTAAATAATTTTAAGTTAATTAGCTGTTATTGTAGGCCTTTCTTAAAAAATGGGGGTACATGTATATTTATACACAACAGTCTTGGTGCTATCGATATAACTTATATCAAAGAATTTTCAGAATCTCAAATATGTGAAATGTGTGCATGCTTTATTGATAAAATGAATTTAGCTGTTATTTGTATATACAGGTCTCCAAATCAAATCAATGTTGAACAATTCTTGATGATACTGTCAAAAGCCCTGAATTTAATTGAGAAGATGAATAGTAGGGTGCGGATTCTGATAGCGGGAGACTTCAACGTCCATTTCAACAATCTTAATGATCAAAATAATCTTAATGTTACCCAAATGCTCCTCTCATATAACTTAACTCAATTGTTTAATGAGCAGACTCATGTGAAGGGAAATTGTCTAGACAATATTTTCTGTAATTTTTCAATTTCAGGAGTGACCAACATCTCACTTGGTGTATCTGATCATTGTGCACAAATTGTAACGTTAAAATCTGATATGAGTAAAATTAATCTTATGCATAACAATTATGTTTTGGATAGAAAGCATAGTGAAAGTCAATATATCACATTTCAGTCTTATTTAAATCGAGAGCAATGGAAGGACGTCTACAAGGCCACAACCTCAGAAGAAAAATATATGGAATTTCATAATACCCTCATATATTATCACAATATTAGTCTTACCACAACAATAAAGCGTCAAAGTAGTTCACACAAGGCGAATTGGGTAACGAGTACTGTGAAAGAAAGTAAACAGAGGCTTTTATTTCTGTACGAATGGAATAAAAACTACCCAACAGAGAGAAACCAAGAAGTATATCGCAATTATAAAAGAGAATATAATAAAATACTTCAAGAAGCAAAACAAGCTTACAATTATACGAGACTAGATCTATCAGATAACTATTCCAAAACAGTATGGGATATCATCAATACGGAAACAGGCAGAAAATATAAGGAAAAGATCGAACCAAAGAACTTAAGTCCTAATGATTTGAACACATCTTTCATAAACCGACCGGAGAGTCTGACCAAGGCACTTGGTGCACCAGATGTGGATCCTCAGACCCTTTTGATGATGAAAGCATCAAGAAGTAATTCAATGTTTTTTAGACCCGTCACTACCTTTGATGTTGGGGCAATTCTTTATAGACTTAAAAATAAAAAAACAGAGGACATCTACAGCATAAGCGTGTATAGCCTAAAAAAAATATCTGAGCAAATTCTAGAGCCATTGACACATATTTTTAACACATGTATTGATAGGGGTTGTTTTCCTTCAGCACTAAAGCTAGCAAAAATCTGCCCTATATTTAAAAAAGGTAACAAGGAAGATCCAGGCGACTATAGGCAAATATCTATCCTACCCTCTGTCTCGAAAATTTTCGAAACGATTATATATGATCAATTGCTTCAATATTTTAATAAATTTAGTATTATATCGGGGCAGCAGTTTGGCTTTAGGAAGGACCTTTCAACTAGTGATGCAATTTTGCATTTAATTCAAAATATAAACAATGCTTTTGAAAATAAAAAAACATTTATGGGTGTTTTCACGGACCTGACTGCTGCATTTGATTGTGTTGATAGACACATCCTGGCGAGAAAACTGGAATTCTATGGTATAAGAGGCAAGGGTTTGGATTTATTAAAATCATATTTATCTGACAGGTACCAAGTTGTATCTCTGTCAACTGGTGAGAGTGAGCCTATGCTGGTTAAGGGTGGGGTTCCTCAGGGCTCCGTGCTGGGACCCCTACTCTTTCTAGTGTACATAAATGATTTGCCCCACGTATTCCCTGAGAAGACCTTTACCACCATCATGTATGCTGATGATGCGACATTTGGCATTGGTTTGGAAAGGGGTGGGGACCCAGCTACGGTGCTTGGGAATGTGCTGCGACTGGCTAAATCTTGGTTTGGACCTAATCGGTTGTTGCTGAACGTGGACAAGACCCAGTCTCTACTTTTTGACACTGTTTGCCATGGTAATGGTGATGGGATCAGATTTCTCGGAATTACATTGGATAGCAATCTATTGTGGACAAAACACATTAACATCATGTGTAGCAAATTGAACCAAAATATATATGCCATACGTAAGGTTAGGCAAACAATTAATATAAAAGCGGCCATAATGACATACCATGCTCTCTTTGAATCTGTTCTTCAATATGGAATACTGGCATGGGGTTCCTGTGCAATCACAAACTTGGAAAGGGTCTTTAAAGTGCAAAAATTTGCCATTCGAACAATTGCTGGTATATCATGGAACATTTCCTGCAGGACGTACTTTGAATCATACCAGATAATGACCCTGTATGGGCTAATTATATATAATAAATTAGTAGATATGAGAAAAAACATTAATAATTATGTAAGGGCATCGGATATACATGCATACCAAACAAGGGGTTGTAATAACTTAATTTTACCAAAAAGTAGACTCAGAAGATATGATACTAAAGAATTTAAATTATATAATTCTCTTCCACATAGTATACGTGAACTTGACCTAATAAAGTTCAAAAAGAAGATTAAAAGACTCGTTACGGAAAATTGCCTGTATAGTTTTTCGGAATTTTACAATCTAGTAGAACAAAGAGATACCTTTCTATGAGTGTACGTTGTATGTCTTTTGTGATTATATTTTTGCGATTTTATTTTTACATTTTCATTTTTTATTTGTTTTTACAATTTAATTGCTGTTTTCGGCATTGAATTTTTGTAAGTAGTGTGTGGTCTATTGGTTTTGTTTCATTGTGTGACTTATCAACAAATACCATTGTATTTCTATGACTAATAAATACTTTACTTTACTTTACTTTACTTTACCAGTACACAATTACAGTTGGTCCGCCATTAGGTACTTCCGACCACAAACTTATTACAACGGTGTGTGAATTGCCACTCATACAGAAGGACCCACCATTGCCTCGCAAAATCTGGCATTACAATTCTGCAAATTGGGACGATCTAAGGGAGTTCTACCTAGATTTTCCTTGGCTCGACGTCTGCTTTGGCACTGACGACCCGTCAGTCTGCTGCGAAGAGATCATGCAAGTAATCTCCTCAGGAATGGAAGCATACATCCCAAATTCCATCAAGTTACCATCAAAAGGAAAGCCCTGGTTCGACAGAAGATGTGAAAAAGCTGTAGGTAGGAAACAGCAAGCCTACAAGTACTGGCAGCAAAATCAGACCGCTGAAAATCGCAATTATTTTGTCGAAGGGAGAAACGAATGCAAACGTGTGATCGACGAAACTAAGGACAAACACAATCAAAGGATCAGGAATAAACTTTTGCAATGTCCCAGTGGTTCCAGGAATTTCTGGTCGGTAGCAAAGGCAGTAAGTAACAACTTTACAAAAACGTCTCTCCCACCTTTGACGGACGAACGTGGCATCACGGCGACTACAGCCAAGGAAAAAGCAAACATAATAATAATAACTTCATTTATTGCCATCAAAATCATAATCAAATTACAAAGCAACGTCACACATGTAAAACAACATTTAAAATAAAATAACACAGTTTTAAAATAATAATTACATCTTAGGTTTGCGACAGTGAATGCAGAAACAGTAACATAACAGGATATCTATATAGCTATATGCTCGCTAAAATGTTTTCATCGCACTCTACCTTAGACGTCCCCCAAGGCAAGACTCTCCCCACCATATCGAACATCAACACTACCATGGCAGAAGTCAAGTTTCATCACCATCAGGATATTCGCAAAATCCTTAAAGAACTAGATACACAAAAGGCATCAGGACCGGACGGAATACCTGCCATCGTGCTAAAGAACTGCGCCAACGAACTAACACCCGTTTTTTCCAGGCTTTTTTCTCTTTCTTACGGAAAAGGGATTTACCCATCCTCTTGGATTGGTCCATTTTACGATGAAGGAAATAATCAACAGAAAGATTCAAACCTTAATGAAAAACAAAAGAGTTAAATCTATAAGCATAATTCATCAGAATGGGCAGTCCTTAGGGAATGCTGTCCATGGAATTAATGCCCTATTAGAAGAAAATAAAGACTGTAATATTATGTCGAGTATTATGTGCATCACTGAACACTGGAAAACTAAAGAACAACTAAAACATTCAAATTAGGTGCTAGTTTCTGTCGTGACAACAACCAACATGGAGGAAGTGCAGTTTTTATTCACAAAAGTGTTAAGTGGAGTTCACGAACCAAAATCAATAAAATATCATTAAAAAGTGAACTTGAATGTGCTGCTGTAGAATGCAATTTTGAGGGAAAACAGGTTGTTGTTTTGTCCATATACAGACCACCAACGGGTCATGTAAGCATATTTTTAAAAGTGATTGAATCGATTCTAATGAGCATAACAGAAGAAAATAAAAATATCGTAATTGCGGGAGACTTTAATATTGAATGTTTAGAAGAAAATTGAACAAATACAATTTTTTGTCCTTGTTAGAATCTTTCAACCTAAAGCAATATATATTTGTAAGTACTAGGATTACGTCTCGGATTACGCTAACCTCAGCATCATGTATAGACAATATTTTTGTAAACTTTGATTATTTAGATAGCATAGTTTTAGACACTACTATATCCGACCACACTGCCCAAAAACTATTGTTTGAAGTAAAAATAAGCGACAAACATTTTATGCAACATAGAAGGATACTCGGAAGGATATTTTCCGAATCTAACAAATTAAACTTTTTAAATTTATTAAGGGAGCAAGACTGGGAGCAGGTTTATAAAATAAATGTGGATTTAGTAAATAAGCAATCATTAAAATCATTTTTAACCACTGTTTTCCCGAAAAACTAGTAAATTTGTATCATAATCCCAGGGTAAAAAAGGATGACCCAAGAATAAAAGAATGTAAGAATAGACTAGATATTTTGTTATCATTAAGTAGAGTTAGTAATAATTTTAGAGTCTTACAAAAATGTTAAACATAAATATGACAGCCTGTTAAAAAAGGAAGGAAGGAAGGGTATGAAAATAAAATAAAAAAACTCAAGAGAATAAAACTAAATGCATGTGGCTAATCTGTAATGAAATAACAGGAAATAATAATAAATCAGTGGATTTTGGTGTTAAAGGCCACCCGGAAGATATTGCAAATGAATACAAAGAATACTTACTCTCTGTAGTATGTGAATTACTACAGCAGCTAGGACCTTTGCCAAGGAACTTGAGCAATATCACAAGCAATGACAGATCAATGTTTTTAAAGTCAATATCCGCGGATGAGATTTGTGAGTTTTCTAAGAAAATAAAAAACAAACAGAGTAGTGGTGTAGATGATATTCCTAGCAGTATTGCTAAGATGGCTATTCCTATAATCAAGGAAGTTCTCTTTTAAACAAGGTATTTTCCCGGACCAACTAAAAAATGCTATTATTAAACCTTTGCATAAAAAAGATGATGAGAAGATGGAGAACTACAGATCTATTTTCAAAGCTTTTTGAATTAGCAATGTGTCAGCGCCTTATGAACTTTATGAATGAATGTAAACTCTTAAATACTAATCAGCATGGGTATGTAACTGGGAGATCCACGCAGACTGCAAGAATTTTGGAACTGTTGGAAAGAGGTGATATGGGTCTTTGTGTCTGCTTGGATTTATCCAGGGCATATGATTGTGTTGATCCAAATTTGCTATTGAAAAAACTAAATTTGTATGGTGTACGGGGAAATGCATTAAAATTATTTGAATCATATCTAACCAATAGGCAACAAAGAGTAAAGATAACAAAGAATGATAGAACATATTTGTCAGAATCTTAAGAAAATAGTTTAGGAATTGCACAGGGTAGTATAGCAGGCCCAATACTCTTTGTAATATTTCTCAACGACCTTGCTTCCATTGTAGAGTCCCAAAATGAATGTGTGACATGCTATGCGGATGACACGAATCTGCTTACAGGGGGGAAAAGTTTTGAAGAACTAATAACATTGGGCACAATCTTATTCGAGAAAGCCACTAAATGGTTTTTAGAAAATAAATTAATGTTAAATGCAAACAAAACAAACGTCCTCATTTTCAGAACAAAACAATCTAAGACTTTCTTACAAGAAGACGACATAGAGTTAGAGAATAGAAGCATGCAAATTGCCAATCAGACAAACTTTCTTGGAATACATCTAGATGAATTTCTAGAGTGGAAGTATCATATAGAAATGGTATCAAAAAAAACTAAACATGGGATCAGAGTCGTTGGGAGGTATATGAAGGAGAAATTTTTGAAAATAATTTATTTTGCAAATTTTGAGTCTGTGATGAAATATGGAATAATCTTTTGGGGTCGAAGTAGCATAGCAAACAATATATTCATAATTCAAAAAAGAGTTTTGAGAATAATAAAGGGGATGGGGTTTATTGATAGTTGTAGAGGTGTTTTTAAATCATCTGGAATATTAACATTTTATGGTCTCTACATCTATGAATGCTTAATGTACTTTTTCAAAAAGAGAGAAACCTTTAATATACAGACTTGTCATGGATATAATACTAGAACCTTAAATGTTAATTATCCAATACATAGATTGACACGCACTGAAAAAGGTGCTAGTTATATGTGCCTCAAGTTATTTAATAATTTGCCAGATGATTTAAACATCATAAATAATGTTAAGCAATTTGAACTTAAATTGAAAAATTTTTTAATTGAGATGGAACCATAAACTATAGAAGAATATGTAAGCTAAAAGGCACAATTATTTTGATATATTTTTTATCTTGACGCATTTTCTTTTTGTGTTTGTATGTTTTTTCTTTGTTTTCAGAGTGTAATGTATAACATAATCAGAAATAAAGATGTTTATTATTACTATTATTATTATTATTATTATTAAAGCTTTGGGAATCCATGGATTGTTACATGGGTGGTTGGGGAGCTATCTGACAAACAGAAAACAAGCAGTCAAGATGGGAAATTGTTTATCTGAAGAAATACTAGTCAGGTCAGGTGTGCCACAAGGTGGCCATTTGTCAACTCTTTTGTTTATTTGTTTTGTCAGTGACATTACTGGTTGTTTTGGGGATTGTTTGATCTTGCTTTATGCAGATGACCTGAAAGTCTACAGAATAATCAGGGATGTCAGAGATTGTGTAAAAATGCAAGATAATCTTAATAGGTTTTCCCAGTGGTGCAATGACAATGGACTGTCATTAAATATTGAAAAATGTAAAGTTATGCGTTTCTACAGGAATTCCCATCCAGTTTTTTATAATTATTTGATCAATACTCTATTGGAACCAACAACTTTTAAAGATTTAGGGGTCCTTTTTGATCCAACTTTAAACTTGAAAGCTGATTACAACTTTATTTGTAACAAAGCTTTTAAATTTCTTGGTTTTGTTAAGAGAAGTTTATCTGATTTTAATAACATAAATTGTTTTAAAAATGTTTATTGCTCACTTGTTAGATCAGTTTTAGAATATTCAAGCAGTGTGTGGTCACCCTTCTACCTTCTATAAATGTCATATAGACAATTTAGAAAGAGTGCAAAATAGATTTTTACATTTTATTGCATTTAAACTTGAAATCCCTTCAGAGAACATCGTTTATCTTGACATACTTAAATTGTTAAACATTCCAACTTGGGAAAATCGCAGAGAACTTCTGGATTTGCCAAGGGATTTGGTCTTTTTGTTTAAAGTTTTGAATGAGCTGATTGACTCGCCTCAATTACTTGAAAGAATTGATTTGTTCAACAAAGAAATACAAGAAATAGGGATACATTTTATCTAGAGTCACATAGTACAAACTATTGCCCAAACAAACCAATTCAATGAATATGTCAATCTGGCAATGACACACATATTGACTTTTTTTCCATGCCTCTGGGTCTCGCTCTGGGTTCATTCAGGAGAAAGGTTAGAAATATTTATAAAGTGTGATTGTTATGATTTTTCCTGTTTCATTTACTTGTCGAATTTATATACATTATTTAAAACCATTATTATGGAAATTTTTAGGATTTTACTGTTAAATGGTAAATCTGTAAATAAACATTTATTTATTTATTTATGTATTTTTTTTTATCTTGGATACAGTTACTCTGGTACATAAAAAGTACAAAAATTTTATTAGCATTAACTTTTATAATACACGTTATGCACATAATTTACCACTGCCAATTCCAAAAAGCACTTTAACAAAGAACTCTTTATTGTATGAGAGCATAAAAATGTACAATCATCTACCGGCTGAATTAAAAACTCTAAATGATGTTAAGTTTTTAACAGAAATGTTAAGGTCAAAAGCTTATTACAGCGTAGATGAATTCTACAGTGACACTTTTTAAATATTATATTTTGTATATGTGTATAAGTATGTATGTGTGTGTGTGTAATGTATGTATGTGTATATAGGTATGTATTTGTTTTTAATTTATTTTTATTTACTTATAAGTATGTTGGTTTATCCTTGGTAGTTGTTGTTTTTTTTTATATAGGTATTTTATTTTATACTTAGATGACTGTACTTTTAAACTTTTTTTTATATCTATATTTAGTTTATATTTGACATTTAGTTTTATTATTCAACTTTTGTTTATTGATTTTGAGTTTTGAATAACTTTAGTTTTAATTAGCTTTATCAATGAGAAATTAATTCTTCCGACAATAAAGCATTTTTTGATTTGATTTGATAATTTTGTTTATTTTATAACTAAATAAATAAATAAAATATTTTATACTATACACAATCCAATCATGGGGGCATCGTGAAATCCGGCCTTCTCCCTTTTCCTTATTTTTGGCAAAAATCATGTGACTGCCAATAGTGCCAATGTTTTATTTGATATTTTAAAATCACTCAACAAATTATGATACAAATAACAACAGATACAACTTAGGTAACCCTACTAAAAATTAAACCATTGTTAAACTGAAAAATGAAACCCCCCCAAAAAAAAAAGAAAACATGAAATACAGATTAAAAAAAAAATTGCATAATCTAATCTATAATCAACTTACCTGACACCGGCAAACGACATCGGCACTACTAGCGAGTAAATCCACCACTTTTCCTTTACCCTCGTCACCCCATTGCGCCCCCAAAATAACAGTCACGTTGCTCTCTTGGGGCTCCGTGCGTTGCTTCTTCCTAGGGGAGCCGTTCATATTTATTTAGATTTTTTTCGAGGTGGAGATTTAACCTCGATTGTAGCAGTAGTAGTAAACTCTGAAAATTCAGAAAAATCCGACTCGACACTCGACTATTATTCTACTTCTGCTGTCTGCCACAAGAGTCTAGGGCTCCCACTAAATTTTCGATGCGAAACCGTGCATGCGCAATGGCGAAACAAGAATAATAGGTATTATTAATTATGGCTTTGCACAATCGACAAGCACTAACCAAAACTAACCCAAGGCTAACCCAAAATTGAAAAAAAAGTAAATTAATAAAAACAAACATCGCCTTAAAAAAGGTAAACAAAACATCTGTCGCGACCGACGGGAATCGAACCCGCAGCGCAAAAATGACAAGTAGAACCTCTACCTACTACACCACCGAGGCGCTGAAGGAATTTCGCTAGAACGTGAAGACATGGGCTATATTCAAGGGGTCTTAGCGGTTGTTAGCGCTTACAAGCGGTAACCGCCAAATCGGTATTGGAACTACACCTCAGCAGAAAAGCGAACGTTAGCGTAGTTAGCGCTAAATAAAGGCGCTTTTTTAGTCAGCGGGCTACCTAGCACCAAAATGGCGAATAATTTCAAATAATAAACTAACCTTACATTTTAAATTTTAATTATTAAATTGTTTGTTTATGCAGATTTATGTTAAAGTTATGTAAAAAATGCATAATAATGACGCATTTATAGCATCTAACTGGACTGTGGTTACTTATGCAAGTGCGGACGTTGTTTGTAATGGCAACAACATAATTCTCGAACATAAACATAAAAGTAAGCGATTTTTGCAGAAATTACTATTAGGAATTCGAAAAGCGGTAAAATTTAACCAGATTAGGAAAAATGCTTTGTTGCCTAGCTGACGAACGTATAGTTATAGCAGAGACAAGGGTTATAGAAACAATTTTTTTTTTAACCAAAACAAAAAATAAACAAATAGGTTATGTTATGAAGAACGCCTTTTGATTTTGACAGTAGACTTTTCCGCAAAGGAGAGTGTCTTGTCGATCAACGGGACTGTTAGTGCTTAAAAGCGATAGAGTAATATGCTAGGTGCCGATGAACATAGCCCGGATAATTCCGATACATTCGGTCATATTACGCATGCGCGGTTTCACATCGAAAATTTAGTAGGAGCCCTAGACCCTTCGCATTCTGCCAGTGTTGCCAATACTCCACGCAAAGTGATTCAGAGTTGCGCGCGCATCACATTGTTGATTAACACATGAATTTAGATTTGCATTTTTCACTTGACGCATGGCCCTCCGCTCGCTCCGGGGCATAACCAAACAAAACTAACCCAAATTTAAGAAAATAAACCAAACATTACTTTGCAAAAAATAAAAAAGCATCGACGTGAATCGAACAGGGGGGGGGGGATGCCGTATCCGAAACTAGGCATCCTACCACTGACCTACGAGAACATTTGCAAGCAATTCCCTGGACCATAAAGATATAAGCAAAAGGTGTACTTAGTGCAGGTAAAAGACAGGGGCGGATCTAGGATTTATCTGAAGGGGGGCGATTTAGAGTAAAGGGACAAAAAAAAATAACAGAATCAAGCAACTCAATTATTATATTTAACATTTTAATTCAGGGGGGGGGGGGGAAACTCCCTTCGCCCCCCTCTAAATCCGCCACTGGTAAAAACACCTATAGTGTTTGTCAACAATGTGATGCGCGCGCAACTCGGTTCACTTTGATGTGGTCCAGGAAACGTCTACTATAGAAAACCATGATACAAAGCTTTGTATCATGATAGAAAACAGTAGATTTAGGATTGAGAACGGTAGCAATCATAATATGACCTCATAATTTCGTTTTGTCGCGCGCCAAAATCTGTCCACAAGCCACACTGTAGCAAGAATTTATTTCAGTATATTATTTTATTATTATGTTTCGCTATTTAATATTTTACAAGAAAAATTAGAAACCACTGAAATTTGTAATTAATTTTGTTATTTGGTTAAAGAAAAAAATTAATACATTTTTCAAAGTTAAGGGCATATTGTAAAATAAAAATGTCAACACTTAATGGGTGACGGTAAACAAGTTGTAATTTTCCCGAACTGATGTTAATATTCTTATGGCAGACTTTGCAATAACCCAGTAACCCCCAGTATCTGCTTTTCCAGGTGCTAGTCAGGTTTTAAATTCTGAATCTGATTCCCATTCTGTTCTAAATTGTAGAGCATATTTTCATTTTTGGCCTTACTGTAGATAGGATCTATCAGCTAAATAAGATGATTCATGCTTCAGAACTAATAATTGAAAACATATAGGTACATTTCGATGTTTAAAATGTTGATATTACGTATTAATTTACTCACCTCATGGTCATATACAGTCAAAATATTAAAAAACCACAGACAAGACACGTCTCACATCAAGTCGATGGATAAATAAATACAAGGATAATAAACAAGAGAGGATGGACTGGAGGATGGTTTCAACACGAGTGTCTCGCGAGAGCTTTAATGTTGGCTGCCGTCAAGGTCGAATGTTACAAATGCGGATACAGATGTCAAATTCATTCAAAGGGGGATTCTTTGTGAATGTATTTGCGGAAACACATGCAAGCTGCTGTATATATATATATTACAATAAATAATATTTCACTTTTCGCATGGCCCTCCGCTCGCTGTCGCTCGCTACGGGGGCTCAAAAAAAGAAAACTAACCAGGTGCTAACCCAAACGTAACCCAAGACATACCCAAAATCAAGAAAAAACACTGTTTGCTAACCAAAACTAACCCAAGACATACCCAAAATCAAGAAAATTACTGTTTAGAAACTTAACCGTAAACAAAATAAAAAAAAAGCAACGGGGTTTGAACCCGGGCCGCCGCCGATAGTCGCCGAATTGAGACCTAACCATCTAAACCACGACGGCTCTTACTGCAAATTGAGTCAACGCCACCTACACTAGATGGCGCTGGAGACCTTGACGGCAGCCAAAATAAAGCTCTCGCGAGACACTGCACAGCCGACTTCAAGTCCAGCCGCGAAGTGACATGTGGCAACGATGCTTTAGCGTGGAGATGAAGATATACCTTGGCGCGGCGACAGCCGGCGAAAGCGATCAGCGGATGTTTTCTATTTGTTTTTGAGAACGTTTTGAGTGTTTTTTTTGGCGATGTGGCTGCTATTTGTATTGAAAAATGTATAAATTACTAAGTAACAACCCATACAGCACGCCCAATTAAAATTACATCTCTACAAGATATACACGTGAGAAACAAAATATGTTATGATGAAACTAATTGTTGATCTAGTACTGACGTACACATATGAGATACACCTATGTTTATGTTGATAGAATTATGTGATATAGTGTTTAATAATTGTATACCGTATGCACTTAAGATTCTAAACATTTTTATATAACGTAAAGAAGGATCATTAGAATGTTGAAATTTGACGTCCGTACATGATGCCTACAAGGTTTAAGTCATATGTATGTATGATGCTTTATGCAATATTTGTACTTACTGCATACACCACGTAAAAGTGCGATATACACACATGATACAAAGAACTATATATACACTCTTTAGTTGTGTCTTGTCGTATCTACATTCTACCATTCAAGAAGCACGGCACAGTGCGCGCGCAAGCGTCAGCGTGAGCATAGCGGGCATGTGTATCTCATGTGTATCCTCTTTCCTCTATAAAAGTGGGGTAGTACATCCACATCATATAGCAGCCATTTTTGTTTTATCATTTGGGAAGACGCGGAAGTGTGTGTGTCTCTGTGCACTTTGAAACGGATTATAAGGTATAGTAAAAATTGATAAATACTTTATTACTCCCAGGTACCATTAATAATGGAGCTACAATGTTTAATAATATTTATAACCCAAACTAACCCTATGCACCTAAGATTCTTAACATATTTATACAAGTACAGATGGATCATTGGAATGTTATTGAAATTTAACATCCGTATAGGTCCCTACATGATGCTTACAATGGTTTAATGTAATTTGTTGGATTTCTACCTAACATTTTTATGTACCTATAATAACGTAAAGTTAATTTGGGTCGTTAGAATTTTGAAATTTAACGTTCGTACAGGATGCTGATAAAGTTTAAATCATTAGTGTGGTGATTATGACTTTAAGTAAAATTTTGTGTATACACCACGTAAAAGTAATAGTACAGTGTAATAACATACACTCTGCAGTTGTGTGTTGTGGTTTCTACATTCGAGGGAGATGGAACAATGCCAGCGCAGAGCGTTAGCATGCTGGCCATTTGTATCTCATGTGGTAGCAGGTAGTAGTCATTTTACCATGTGTAAAGTTCTGGGGTGGTATGCACTTTCTTATTATAGAATACCTAGGCGGCCACGGAAATCCAGTAACGATTATCGCTACACTGATTTTTGATATAAAAATTTTCAACACCTTTTTTTTTATGCATGTCAATTTAAAGTTCTTTTTTGTCAAACCGTAACTGCCCAATTTTATTATTTTTGGAACACTTTAAATCAATAAAGTGTTAAAAATATATCACGGAATTAGCAAACCAGAGTCTTGTTCTTTATTTTTGTCTAATTTTGTAAAGGAAAACGTGGAACTCGTAAATAATGGAATTATAGATTCAGAAATTACATATAAAATCGTAATGGATGCTTACATTTGCGATGCACCGGCACCGGCTCGTTCATATATAGCTCAAAGGCCACACTGGGTATGGATGCTGAAGTAAATGCACAATCAAAGGTCATTGGGTATCACGGCGTATAATGTTCTGCACATTTACTTTTATTAAATTAGAAAGTGAACATCCTTCAGAGTATTTACAGTTACGATCATAACAATTCATCTTTTGTGCTCAGCTTATAGGTACTTTTTTGTATTATTGCAGTGACTTTATGAAAGACTCTTGTCCAATACCCAATTTGCCAAATTTGAGCTCCAAAACGACGACGTGGCGGTCTGCGAATGGTTACGACAAGCAACCAACCGACTGGAGGATTTTTTTTTGTTTCAAAAAACGAAGAATGGCTGAAAAGAGAGCTGCTGAGCTGCAACAAAGGCTGACAATGTATAGCATAAGATATATTTGCGTTTTTACTATGTTATTTGAATATTTTCAATACATTTTAATATTCTTGTAAAAGTTCTGTCATTTTCTAGTGTTTTCCTACTTCTGCTTTCTGTTGCACCAAATGATAGCGTTCCTTAGTAGTAACTACATAAAGTGAGCGGCTAAAATATGGAACAAATTCGTTTCAAAATCAGGTATTGATTATTTAGAAAAATGCTCCAACACGTCCATTATAATTTTTTGTTCTGCTTTTTTGTTCTAAAAAGAAATTATGCAGGTTGTGTCAAAAAGCAGATTTGACAACAAATTTAATTTATTTTTAAATGGAACACTATTGCTTAAATTCCAATTTTGAATTGTTCGTCAAATTCTAGGCATAATTCATGTAGCATGAACCTATACTTCATATCTAATTGTTTTGGAGATATTGAAGTTGCCATCAATCGATAGGCTATTAAAAATTAAGACAGGAAAGTGCTACAGTATGCTACGTGAATTATACATAGAATTTGACGCAGAATTCAAAATTGGATTTTAAAAAACTAGTTTTTTGAAACACTGTATATTTTCTTTTTGATGCAAAAAAAAACGGGACAGAAATTATAACTGATGTGATTGAGCATTTTTCTAAAAAGTCAATACCTGATTTTTAAATGAATTTGTTCTATATTTTAGCCGCTCTTTGTATATTATGTGGAAAGAAAAAAAGAACAATTTTAAAGTAACTTTTCTTCAGATACTTCAGGAAAATAAAAGTTTCGCTGCCCGCTCTTTCGTTCTCAAAAAACCATAATATTAATTATTTTTTTAAAATACCTGTTTTGAGAACGAATAAAGATCAGGCGGCAAAACTTTTGTTTTCCTGAAGTAGCTCATGAAAAATTGGTTTCTTTGACAGGGCGTATACATGGGGCGACGGAGCTACATATACACGGAATAGTATATTTACGTTGAAACTGAGAAGGACAAATGCCTTGTGTAAGCAGAGTTTAAGCATAATACACAATCACTGTGCAGCCGATAACACACTGTGGATCACTTAAGTTGTGTATATGTAAATGGTATACTGTGGCTACATTGTGAGGCGGACGTTTAACCTTTGTGCATACGTGTGTACCTGAAATGTGTAAACGTAGCACATTTACATCGTAGAATTGTGCAACTCTGTGTCTGCATCTAGATACATCGTCACAATGCGAACACATCGTAATCTTGATTTGGTGTGCTGTATGGGAAATAACTAGTTTTGTTTTGGCTCACAAAAACAAGTTAATTATTAAAAGTAAAACAATCTGATCATCTTGTGTAGTAGAAACAAGGCTTAAAAATATGCTTTCCATGTGTGTTTCTTTAAAACCGAAAATTGCACCTACTTAAGTTCCTACGGAAGTACATATAACATTATAAAAACTAAAAATTAACACATACTTTTTATATTTTCAAAGTGTCATTAATTTTTTTTAAATAGCACCTTATTTTTGCCTATAATAATCTATATAATCTTTGATGAGTTTTTAACTTATAAGTTAAATTTGTTTTTGTATTTCTCATCTCTAAAAACTGTTGCCATCAGATCATACATTGACTTATATTGCATATAATTTTAATGTTCATTATAAAGTCTAGAGTTCACTTTATATATAACTAGGTATTTCTATGAATTTGAACGATTATGTTAACATTCTTAAATATTCCCAGTGACTTGGTCAATTCAAATTCATATCATATTTAAGTGAAATGCTTTATTAGATGAATGAATAAATGTAGAAAGGGTACCGACTTACCACCTTTCCAAACTAATACTGCTTGTCTTTACTTTTACAAACAACTATATATATATTTTTCACCAGTTTTAAATCTAATTCACTTACTTATATCTACAAATCGGCTATAAGCTAAAATAAAGAACACTATCAATAAAATTGAACTGGACGTCTCTGCCGCCATTAGACAAACATATACGACACACGGCTTGACTATTTACCACTTTTTTTACTGATATTACGGATAATCCGCACCAAAAATAGTAACTAACACTTCGTAGAGGTTCTGGGCAATCACTTCACCAAAGGTTTTTGTGAAATATCAACGAAAACCCGGTAAAAATGCAATTTAATAAGGACACACTGAAGACAAGCGACCTATTTCCATTAAAACTGTATACTAACTTGCCAGATGCCACTTGACTAACATATCTCCCAGCAGCGTTGCCGGTGTTTGTACTTCGCGGCTAGGGGTAAAGGTGACTGTGGTTAGTAGCTATGTACTTACCGGTCATAATCTTTAGAGCAAATTTGAAGAAAGATTTTCCATCTCCAGACCTAGTTGAACAGGCGCGATATGCACAAGAAATACCCGGCATGATTATACACTTATTCAGTTTTAAAATTTGGAAATTACGACACAATTTAAAACTAAAACTCACTTACCGGAATTTGTAAACATTGTAACTGACGCGTTACAACAAAAGTCAGTTTGAAGGATGGACACACTATTTCGCGCATGCGCAGAAAAATTTAGTCCCCCAGCTGTCGCTACTCGTTGGTTTGTTATAATCTGCTAAAACCGTGTATTTGGAAATTTTTTGATTTTTTTAATATAGCTTGCCGCGAAATTTTTATTTCATTAAGTGACTGGAGTTGACTACAAAATTGTTTCCAAAAAGCAAAAATCTCTAAAGGCATCGATTCGTCTCAATCAATCTTTAACATCCAAAGCCTTTGCAAAATAACTTTCGCACGAATTATTACCGGACCAACTAAACATAACGGATCAAATATTTTCGAAGTTACTGACAAAATAAAACGTTTTGTTATTTTAATGTCTCTTGGTTCAATCTTTACGATATATTCCAATACGTCTTCATAAAATATCCGATTATTTGATAACGCTTGTAAGATCTTCGGTTCATTCGACGATCATTTGCGAAGTGGAAGTCCGTATTTATTTAACTCGAGCGTAATTTGCTCTACCATACCTATAGCCTCGCTCACTCATGACGCGCCCCCTATATAATCATAAACATAAAAATTATTGGCAATTGCCTTGCTCATTGGCAGATTGCGGTCTTCTATATCGAGGGCAATCTGACGAAGCCATCTCGTTGACTCGACTCTAGCGAGCAGCGGTTATAAACCATAATGGGCGGGACAAGGTTTATTACAATTTTAGAACATTAATATTTCACTCACGCGTGGCCCTCCGCTCGCTACGCTCGCTACGGGGGCTCAAGAAAAAGAAACTAACCAAAACTAACCCAAAGCGTACCCAAAATTAATTAAAAAAAAACTTTTTACAAACATAACTAAAAAAAAGCTTTTTTCTTCAAACGTCAGTAAATCCGTCATTACTCGACTGTGTAGGCGGCCGTGAAGTTTCGTTTTTCCTCCGCCGGAGCTTTACTTTTCACTTTTCCGCCGGCGGAGGTAAAAGTGTTGTCATAGCAACATAGATACAATACAAACAGAAAACAAAATAAGCGTCAACAACTCAAGATTTATTAAACTACAATTTGTATTTATCACTCAATTTGTGACTGCATTTCTAAAAATCACTAATTTAGGAACAAATTGGTTATTATTTAATCGAACTTACTCAATAACTGCTTATCAATACGGAATTAAAACGCAATCGGAGACGCAATGTTAAAAAAATAATTATTGTTGACAGTGTCCACTGACAGCTTTATGTTACATTACTATAGCAACAACCTGTGCCTATTCGCATTATAAGATCCTTTACACAAATAGTGCACTATATAAAAATCGGCCTTTCCCATTGGTCGATCCGCATGGCCCTCCGCTCGCTTCGCTCGCTACGGGGGCTCAAGAAAAGGAAACTAACCAGGTGCTAACCCAATCTAACCCAAGACATACCCAAAATCAAGAAAAAAAGCTGTTTAGAAACATAATCTTTAAAAAAAAATAAAAAAAGCAACGGGGTTTGAACCCGCGTTTTCCAGGTGAGACCCAACGATCTAAACCTCTACACCACTAGAGCTCTTGGTAGAAATCGATTGCATCACGCAGACATATCGTAATACGAGATGGATCGACCAATAGGAGAGGTCGATTTTTACATAGTGCACTATTTGTGTAAAGGATCTTTAAATGCTGCCTATTCACCGACACCGGTCTAAGCCGCCTTGCGAACCCACTTATCTTTAATAATAATTAGATATTATTACTATTAAAAAGAGATGTTTTTGCATTAATTTGTTGACATTTAAAGAAAAAACAGCATATTTTATTTGGAGGAAAAGTTACTTTTCATGGCTTGCTCTCTATTACCACGAGAGCGCCATGAAAAGTATCACTTTTCCTCCATATAAAATAATATACTATTCCACTGCCGGGAATCGAGCCCGCAGCGTCTCGTCGGAAACGCAGCATCGAACCACTGCACCACTAGGGCCGTTACAGGAAAGTTGCTGGACCGTCAAGACATTAAAACAAACCTTCCAAATAGTAAACAGTACAAGCCCCTCCCACCCAACTGTCATTATGGTTTGTAACCGCGGCTCGCTAGAGGCGAATATCTCGTTGAGAGAAAACTCGCCGAAGCTGTCCCGTAAGTGAGAGTATTAAGTCGATAGTAATTAAGTTTAGAATTTGAATTCGTTCGCCAGACAATCCGTTGCAAATCACGATACCTTGGTTGGACATTTATCTGCCGATACATTTTAGTAATATCTGCGGTAATTACCACGTTATGTTGACGAAACCTAAGCAATATGTTAAAAAGTTCATCTTGAATATTTGGTCCAACCTTTAGAACATCATTTAACGATACGCCGGTTGACGTTTTCGCGCTTGCGTCAAACACAACACGTAATTTCGTAGTAAGTGACGATTCGTTTAAGACACCATGGTGTGGTAACACGTATACGTAATTTTCGTCGTCTTTACTTTCATGCGGTTCTATTCTTGACATATGTCCTAACTGTTCATATTCAGCCATAAAAGCATGATAGTTTTCTTTTAAAGTAAGATTCTTTTCTAACTTTCGTTCTAAATAAAAAAAATCTCACTTTTGCCGATTCCAGAGAATCACCCAACTCCTTTATATTGTCCTTAACCGGCAAAGCTACACAAAACCTTCCCGTTTCGTCCCTTTCTACCGATTCCACGAAAAGTTGTTGACATTCTTGCTCTTTAATAGAATAGCTCCTTTTTGTTGGTATCTCCTCTACTAACCAAAACTTTTCAATTTGACCCTGTAACTCCTGATATGTGCCGCGATATACGGATAAATTGCATACACCCCCCACCCATTTTGAAATTCATTCGACATTAATTCTGGGTTATTAGGCATTTGTTGAAAGTTATTTTCCTCGACATCTATATTTGTAGCGGGGGTTGCGATATTTGTAAGCTTATTATTACAAAGCATTGTATTATGCCTACCATTACAATTTTTACAACTATCTGACAAACATTTGGTGTAAAAATGATTTCCCCGTAAACAATTTAAACAAAGGCGCAATTGTCTTATTTTTTCTATTCGGTCTGGTATAGATAAATTTAAAAGTTTTTCACAACGATATATAAAATGTTGACCCTTACATATTTCACAGGTTATTTTGGCTACTGCACCTGTTGCGCCGTAAGCTAACCCCTTGCCTTGACCGTGATATTTGTTATTAAAGTTGTGCGGTTTTAAAGGTGGTTTTCCAGATGGCGTTTGTTTGCTAGGCTTAGCATTAACATACACATTTGCCAAAACGCGACATTTGTTTGAAATAAATTCTGTAAAATCTTTAAGCTCAGGATTACCTTGAAATTTTGATATTATAATTTCTTCCCATTGTTTTTTAGTTTCATAGTCAAGTTTCCGCGAACAAACGAATATTACTAATCTATCCCAATGTTGTACCGGTTCTCTTAATGCCTTTAAGGCACGCACGTTACGTTCTAAATTATCTACCAAATTTCTAAGTGCGAGATGCGATTCCTCAACTACCGTTGGTGCTTCAAACAATGCTTTTAAGTGCGATTGAATGATTACCGGCTTGTTATTAAAACGATTTTCCAATAATTGCCAAGCTACCTTGTAGTTTTCCCTGGTTACTTGTAGTGAATCACCCGCAATACTATCAAGCAAATAATACAATTTTTGAATATTATCCAAGCACGGGTTTTTTGATATAAGTGCATCAAATGTTTCCTTAAACTGTGTCCATTTATTGTACTCTCCTCTAAATCGAGGTGACCCTAAATTTGAAAGCGTAGCCCCACCTTGTAACATAGGACTACCGATATTGCCATAAAAAATAAATCTTCAAAATTATCATTAACTAGAGAATGTTTATCTAACACCTCTATTTCAACATCAACTTCATTTACCTCTTCCAAAATTAGCTTAATTCTTTCAGAACGTAGAACGTATTTGTAACTGCGTTACTTGTTTTTCGTATTTAGTCCCTAATACATTATTAAGAAAATCTCTAAATCGTTCAAATTGCTTCAAAAGTTGTCGTCTCTTCACAAGTAGACGTTCAACGGATTCTTTCACCTCATCATGAGCAAGTTGTGTATTCGATTTTCTACCCATTTTATTTAAACAGTGACAATATAACGTACAATTCACAATATAAAATAGTGCTTAAAAGACAACAAGTCACACACAAGTTACAAATATTTTATTCTGAAATCTAAGTTGTTGGTTAGGGTTGACCCAAAATGCGTACTGTAGCGCATTTTCTCTTCACGCTTTCTTGAAATTCAACACGTTGTGGACTGTATAAAGCGATATATTTAATTTACTACGTACAACAGTTATATTCTCTCTGGTACAACCATATACTAATAAGTATTATGGTTTTTCTTCTTCTGTCGCTGTATTTTTTTTCTGCCTGGTGTCACTTGTCTCCCAGTCATCACTAGGTATAGTCATTTTAATTGTTGCGTATCTGGTGACCAAGCCCTTTTATTACATATTTAACGTTATACTGACCATCTATATTACATACCCACGAAATTTGATAGCGTTTATTTTATTTTAAAGCAATTAACCCTCTATGTAAATTTTAAGGGATGAAATATCTTGTTTGTTCTGTCTAGCCACATATCTGCGAAATTTAATTTTGTTGATATTGTTTTAAATCAATTAACCCTCTATATAAAAATTAAGGGGTAGTTCTTTTACCTTTGAAATATCCAACTACAATAGATCTTGATATATTCTAAATATATACCAAATTTAACAAAAATCAATCTTACGAATTTAAAGTTCTCGAGCGCGTAGAACAGTTTTCATAAAGACTCATTAAATAACAGGTGCATATGTGATGTCGACGGAAAGTGCAATCTCGATTGACTTTCTGGTTTTGAAGTAATATTTTATGTAAACGATTTATTAACATTCATTTTAAATTTCAACTGTGTTATAACTGTATTTCTATTTCTACCTTTTTCTTCTGTCAGCTTCGACTTTAAAACAACAAGCTTTCGTTAACAACTTACTCTATGGAAAACGGTATAGGGATTTTATTTTCTTGTTAATAAATAGGATGCGTTTAATTGGAAATTATTTCCTGGTTGATTAGAACATGTTTTATATTAAACTGTTATCGCGGAAATATATAAATGGGATTATACTTTCTTATTAGTAGTTGCCGTTAATTCAGACTTGATGGAAACTTACCGTTTTTGCAGATTTTTACGAATTCACTGGGCACTAATTATATCTATTTCCCCCTTAGAAGGCATAACCGTAATGTTCAAAGTACTAAGTAGTATTTTATAAGAAAATTCAGCCAACAGCGATTTTAGTTCAGTTTGTACTCTAAACAGATAGAGTTAATTTAAAATTATTTAAAATTTAATAAAATGAGTGGAAAACCAAGTATTAAAATCCTCGAAAAAGTTACAGTGCCTCGAGTGAATATACTGCAAGAAATTATTATTCCACCTAATAAAGAAATACAAATAATTGATCATATACCACATAATTATCCAGTTTATGATTGGATTTCACCACCAACATCGCCGGTTCGTAAAGATTATTTGGATGGTGTCGATATTTTTGATGAAATTAATCTTGAACCATGAAACATGGAAAGGCGAAACCTAGCAGGTAATCAACAACCTGAAGAAATTTTAGTGATTAACGATGTCAACATGTTGGAGGAAGATGGATCGTTAGAAAGAGAAATGCTACAAGTAGCCGCTAGGGAATGTGTGTTGGAAGATATACGAAAAATGCGACTGCAAACATAAGAAAAACTAAATCAACATATGAATATTGTGACTAATTGCCAAAAACTCTTAAATATATTAACACTAGAAAACTTTCAACTAACAAATAGAACAAGACAATATTTTACGATTGCTATTACTAAGTAGAGAGTTTAAGTGAAATAGTAAATTGTTTCTGGATAATGTGTGGGAAAATCAAACCATGTGTCAGTTTAAATAATTATTGTTTATAATATGGATGCTCTGTATTTTATAATTTTAAAATTAGAAATCACAATACATTTTATTAGTGTTCCAACCATGCCGATATACAACTAAAAAATCACAAGTTTCAATATGGCCGAGCTAAAATTTATCGGAATCGTTAGCGGTTGGCTTTTTCTTCCTTTGTGTCAGTTTTCTAAATAAAGGTATCGCTATAATAAATACTGTTTATTAACTCCATTTTTTGCAGTATTGGTTGTAGAATGCGTTTGGGATTACCCAAAAATACGCGGAATCGTGATTAAATTTTTTTATCGGCCATGGGGTGGCATTAAACAGGTCAAGGGAAAATCAGAAAAATTTTTGCACTATTGCTGCAGTTGAAGGACTCTATGAGATGTCGATTAATCCGGAAAACTCAATAATATAAACCATTGATCTGGGAAACCTCGGAGTCGATTTTTCTGACTCCTGACTCCTGACATCGCGTAGAACAGGAATATACAAAAAAGTCGAAAATCTAGTAGAGAAGGATAGTGCGTTCTCGTTCTCTCCCCCCTAAATCAATTTTGGAAATAGGGAAATTTTATAGGTGGAATGTAAAAGGGGCTTTTTAAGAAATATATCGCACATATTAAAGAATTTTTTTGGCGTCAAATTCATAAGGGTTCTTCATAGTAACTGGGCAACCACCGCTACTCTGCGTTCTGCAGTCAGGCCGGTCATAATGAATGAAGCAAAGTAGTTTTATTTGCAACTGAATTTTTTTTTATATATTGGAGGAATGTTCTTCCAGGCATCCGGTAGTGGTTTTGGATACAATTATTACAACAAAATTACGATATTTGTTTATATTCATATATATCCATAGGATAGTTGATTAAAATTATGTTCAGTTGTTGCGCGTCAAACCCTTTTAAATGTGTTAGCTAGATATAATGAATTAAGATGATACCTACCCTTAAGGATGCGGCCAGCGCAACATGTGTGCACCGACTTGCTCGTCGGCGTGGGAGTGGATCAATTACTTACTCTTGGCCAGATCGCCACCAGTTTGAAATATCCAAATCCGCAGACCCAAACAGGAAGATCCTCGGTCTTAAGAATCCATAACGTGATCCAAAATCGACGATTATCCGCTACACAAGGGCGATTTAAAGTCTAGACGACTACTAATTACAGTTGGTTGAGTTATTTCAGAGCAAATAAAAGACGGTCACGTTCGTGCAGGTTTAAATTTATTGGCGCTCGTTAGGTTAGACGATAACGTGTTGTCATATTTCTTTCAATAAACAAAATGATATAAATATAAAAACGGGTAAAAGAGCTCAATTGGAAACAATTAATAACTTGATATATGCTCACGAATATTGAACTAGATCATATCAGATGTAACAGTATGACGTAATAAATGATTACGGAACGGAAAACAATTCCAACTAATTAACAATAAACTCAATATGCATAGGGTATCTATCGTCACATCAACTAATAATTAAAAGTTATCAGTATAATACATATTACTATTAACTCCGTTGCGC